>WBZZ01002646.1:0-20000 GCA_019918135.1 Paulinella micropora | reverse complement strand
TTTTCTTTTTGGGATTTTTCATGGTTGCATCTCGTTCTACCCAAGCGAACGAATAATTCTCACTTCTCTCCGCTGGGTTGCGAACAAAATATTTTCGCTCCGCTTGAAAGGAAGTTATTTTTTCTCTCCCAAGCACAGCGAAATCTCGCGGAACCCTCACTAGTCTGGGGTTTTTCATTTCAGTAGGGGCTTTCTCTTCAACTTCGCCCCAAGTCTTCCAGAAACCTACAACCACATTCATCGACATAAAAAGAGAACCAATAGAGTTAGGACTTACCACCCCCCGCGAGGTTGATTGCTCCAACTCCCTCTGCTATTTCATTCGGCTCTCCCATCGTCTATTACACACACAAAAGCATGTGTAATAGAAATTCCTTTGAATTAGGGTGGGGTGTTAAACCCCTTGGTTTTGAAAAAAACCATGCATGTTGATAATGTTGATTTCTAAGCAAAATCAACATATTTTAAATCAACATTTTACACTAAAGTCTTTTTATTCCGAGTTGCTATCCGCACTCTCGGTTCTGAAGACTCTGTGCATGTTTCTATCGTGTTCTCGTTTAATACTACTATTAATGCTATCATTTACATATTCGTTAATACCATCACTAGAGTATTTGTTAAACGAAGAATTAAACGATAAATGTTCTTTTTCAATACCAGCGAGAATTCTATTCATGACAATAGCGGAAAGTTGTCCACGATTATCATTTTTCCACTTATAGAAATTATCCCGTTCTTTGTTTATTTTTTTTTTCAATTTCTTTTGTCTCATACGAAAAAGTTTATCAACCTCTACTTCATTACTTTCAATACTTAATCGTTGCAACATCTCATTAATCGCATCTAGTTTTATCGTGTCTGGTTGTTTCTTTTCAACTAGACGAGCGATTTCTTTGTCTATTTTAGAAATTCTTTCTTCGCATATTATTTTATCCTTATTTAGTCTATCCTTACTAGTTCTACGAATTTCATATTCCTCAAACCAATCCGATTTAGTTTTGGTTCTGCTTAGAACTAAGTCCATTTTTTTTTTGCGACACTGCGACAAAAAAGCGAAATTCTGTCGCAACCTCTGCGACACTGCGACACCGCCGTGTTTTGGTGTCGCAAAGACATATTCACGGAAATAGAATTTTCTAGATTTTTCTAAAAAAATTGACTTACGGCAATACTTCAAATACCATTTTTCCTGTAACACTGGTAGGCTCTATTAGATGGGAAACTAACGGGTTTAAGGCGGTTATTGAGATTTTAGTGTTGCGGGTTCAATTCCCAATGGTGCTCCATTCAGTAGTTTCCTCCATCTTAATAGGGTCTTTTTTTGGCCTACAAATCTAATATTACCTTAGCCTTTTTTTCTCGCTTGCTACTCCTGATATTCTCTGGTTGAATGTCTTCCCTCTTAAGTAATTCTTTTGTCTTTTTTTCTTTAATAACTTCTTTGGTCTGCTCCTTCATATCTTTTTCTTCATCAACAGGTTTATCAAAATCAGTTTTTAATAAATCACGGGGGCTTACCAACTCATCGTTATTTAATATGATTTTAAACCCTTTCCTACCTTTGACTTTATAAATAATTTTGCTGAAAGTCTTTCCGCCCTTTGAAAAAACATTCCTTTTATTTTCTTTTCTTACATTATCGCCAACATTGAATTCATCAATTAAATTATCACGTGTTATTGTCTGTTTATTTTTGTCTCTTCTAGCAAAGAAATCTACTGGTTTGGCTTGTATCCCTCTATGGACTTTATGATTGTATGCATTGACTAAGTCTTGAATATAACTAACCCAATCAAAATTACGATTAGTTTCAAATAAAAGGTAAGCCATCTTCTTATACTTCTTATAACTCTATCAACAACCGCAAGTGCTCTATGGTCGCCAACTTCAACGACATCGTGTTTAATTCCATTTTCAATAAAATAATCACGAGTAGCACCTTTATATTCTCCTCCGCTGTCAGTTGTAATTGACTTTGGTTTATAAGGTATAGATTTCAAAGCATAATATACTTCTTTCGCTGTTTTATTTTTTAGCGGAATGATTATTAAAAATCGGCTATGACAATCTATCCACACGAGCATCCAAGCATAGCCCTTATTGCCTTTCTTATCTTTTATCTTACTCATATCCGCTAAGTCTTAGAAAACTTGGTCTAATGGTTTATCAACCCATATCGTGTTCCATATTTTTGGGTTCTTTTTCTGGTGGTGAATTTCAAGGGCTTCTTCTTCTTTTGTCTTTTTTGTTTCTCCCGTTGGTGTGTCCTCAAGTTGGCTATCCGCATTCTGTGTATTAATAATTGTATGTTTATAGTCCATACTATATACAATGAGATTTTTAAAGTCCAACATTAAGAATAAAAAATATAAAGTCATTAGTCCAAAAGGTAAGGTTATCAATTTTGGTGATACTAGATATGAACATTATAAAGACCGCATAGGACTATATTCACATTTAGACCATTTAGATAAAGTAAGAAGAAAAAAATTATAGAAAAAGAGCAAAGGCTATAAAAAATTCAAAAGGTGAATTAACTTATAATAATCCAGAGTATAGTAATTATTACTCATATCATTTCCTTTGGTGAATTTAAAATTTTAAAAACACTCTATCTATTTCATCACTTTTTTCTTTCTTAGCACCTGAAGATTGATTATATACCTTTACACTTACACTACTTGATTTTTTACCCTTACATTTCTTAGGCTTGATTTCTTCTTCACTACTCTCGCTTTCACTTTCTTCACTCTCTGGCTCGGGCTCTATCTTCTTGCTCTTCTTCGCTCTCTTAGTCTCCGCCTTCGCTCTTTTGATTTTCATTTTCGCCATCATTTCGGCAATTATATCAGTGAAATCAACCTCGTCCTCACTCTCACTCTTTTCCTCTGGGCTATCATTATCATGTTCAGTAATAATATCCTTAGCCAAGTTCTTTTCTTCAATTTGTTTTATTCGTTCCTCCATATCTTCGTCTTCTTGCTTTACAGCATTTTGGTATTGTGCTAATACATTTTTAGCATGCTCCATCTTTCGTTGTTTCGCTTTCGCTTTTATTCCTTCCACAGCACTACCCCAATTCGTACGACTTGCTTCAGCGGACGGCATTCTATACTAAGATTAATATATTTTAGTATTTTTTAATAATTATTAATATAATATGTCGCAATATAAATCACTCTTGGGCTTGTCAGAAATCGCCGTTGATAGTCTAGACATAAAAAACTTAGACCTTACCAACACAAACATAGTGGGCTTATACACAGATAGGGTGCCAGAAGATGCTGACCCCGTAAATCTTTATTTTACTAACGGCCGATTTGATGCAAGGTTGGCTTTAAAATCAACGACTGACTTAAAAGAAGGCACTAATCTATACTATACTGATGGTAGGTTTGATGCGCGACTAACTACTAAATCAACCACTAACCTAGCCGAAGGCACCAATTTATATTATACTAATTCTAGGTTTGACACTCAATTAGCAACAAAGAGCACAACCAACTTAACCGAAGGAACTAACTTATACTACACCACAGCAAGGGCTAATACAGATTTTGACACAAGGATAGCAACTAAATCAATAGATGCTTTAAGTGATGTAATCATAACAGGCACCCCTGCCGATAACCAACTGCTCATTTACAGCACTGGGCAATGGAGAAATGTTGCTTCACCTTTTCTTAGATTGGATGGAACTGCGAATATGACGGGCGGATTAAATATGGGAGGATTTTCAATTACAAATGTTAATCTTGTTGATGGTATTGATGTTTCAGCTCTTGACACTTCGGTGGTAAAACTAACAGGAGACCAGACTATAACAGGAAACAAAATATTTACTACTTATTTGGCCGTAAAAGACTCAAATCCATTAAACACTGGCAAGTTATTCTTTAATTACAACAATAATATGGGCTCTATTTATTCGTCGGATGCGGGTGGAGCCACGGGCTATCCAGGGCAGTTTAAATATGGGTGGATTTTCAATAACAAATGTAAATCTTGTTGATGGTGTTGATGTTTCTACTCTTGACACTTCTGTCGTTAAACTAACAGGAGACCAAACCATAGCAGGGAATAAAAAATTTACTTCAACAATAGAAGTGCGGGGTGCTACTGCTCCAACCGCTTTTGATGGTATCGGCATAGCCTTTGATACAGCGACAAATATAGGAATGATTGCCGCACAAAAAATAGCAACTGCGAGTTATTATCCGATACAAATAACTGGTTCGTATGTTGAGTTATATTCAGGTAATACTTTAATTATAACCGCAACTGGCACTACACTATCTTTGAATAACAACAAAATAACAAACTTAGCCACACCAACAGCAACAACGGACGGAGCAAACAAAAGTTATGTTGATACAAAAGACGGACAAAATGTGAAACTAACAGGAAACCAAACCATAGCAGGAATTAAGACATATAGCAGTGGTGTTGAAATAACGGGAAATTCAATAAATGCTACAACAAAGGGCACATTTATCGTTTTCAATTCTACCAGTAATATCGGGTCAATTGCTAGTTTGGATATGAAAACTGCAACATATTACAACTTTGAAATTTCTGCCAAAAAAATAAGTTTCATTATTGACGGGACAATCGTCGGTTGGGTAAATGCTTCGGGGCTAGATTGTAATAGTAGCAAAATATCAAACCTTGGAACTCCAACATTATCAACAGACGGAGCGACAAAAGGGTATGCGGACACATTGGACGGACAAAATGTAAAACTAACAGGAGACCAAACCATAACAGGAATTAAGATATTTAATGGAACAAGAAATGATGTAAAAGCACTGAATTTGTTAAGCCAAGCCGATTTCAATAATGTTGATATCATTAATGGTGGAAATATAACATATAATGGGGCGAGGATATTAAACCAAAATGGAGGTGATATATTCTTTTCACAGACATCAGGAGATTATCAGTATTTCTTATTTACTCTAAATACCGCTACAAGTGGAACCACGAACCAACGAGGTTATGTATTCACGAATGTAGCATCTGATGTAAAAGGGGCGGGACTTTATATTTCAAAACTTTTGGATAATAAAAGTGCTTCATCTGACATCGTCCGTTTTAACAATGCTGGCGGTATGCGGTTTTATGGTGCTTTGGATATGAATTCAAACAACATAACAAATGGTGGAACAATAACGGGAACTACAATTACTTCAACCGCGGGTATATCAACAACAACAGCAACCGTGAGTGGATTAATAACGGCAAATGCGGGGATATCAACAACGACACTAACCGCAAGCGGATTATTAACAGCGACAGGAAGCTCTAGCATAGTCATACAAGGAAATACTAATGGAGGTAATACAAGAGGAATATTTTTGTGGGACACTGGCAATACAAATTATGGTATTTATATGGCACAATCTGGAGCTAATAAATCTCTAGCAGGTGGAGTGGCATCAGCCGTTGCTGGAAACGATTTTACTTCTTTCGCGATTAGATTTAGAGTAAACAATGCTTCAACTGATGGTTTTATATGGGAGAATTCTGCCGAACAATTGTTGATGTCATTAAACGGAGCAAACGGAACATTATGGACGAAGGGATTGATAACAGCGAGCGCGGGGATATCAACAACAACAGCAACCGCAAGTGGATTGATAACGGCAAATGCGGGTATATCAACAACAACATTAACAACAAGCGACAATTTGGTAGTAGGTGCTGGAAAAAGTGTGTTTATTGATAGAAATGCCTTGGCCAACAATAAACTGGTTTTATGGGATGGAGGAGCACCTTCAACGACTGCTTTTCTTGGATTTGGTGTTGCTAGTAATACATTGATTTATAATGTTAATTCTGCCGATAGCCACGTATTTTATCATAGTGCGGCGACAGAATTATTTAGAATTAACAACACAGCAATCACTGCTTCAAAGGCACTAACTGCGAATGCGGGGATATCAACAACAACATTGGCAACGAGCGATAAAATAACAATAGCACAAGATAAACCATTAATATTGGGAAGAACAACGAGAGGATTGGCGGCATACACGGGTGGATTAGAATTATACGGGACATCTGGTGTAGCAGGGCCACATATACAAGCATTTACAACGGCCGACCCAAATTATCCTTGTTTTCAATTAATTAACAATAGTCATAGCGACATATCATTAAAATTTGATTGTTATTGGGATGGTGCGGTTAATGATAAGTCAAGTTCTGCTACCTCAAATTTTATGATAGCCAAAGGCACTAATCTCCTTTTTCAATATGCATCAGGAGTAGCGGTAGGAAGTAATATAACATTTAACACCGCAATGACAATTGATAGCACATCAGGCTTATTAACAACGAAGGCAATAACAGCGAGTGGGGCGATAACGGCAAATGCGGGGATTACATATTCTGGGGTGCTAACAACGGCATCGGCAACAACTAATGGGGCAAAAATAGCAATTCAAGGACAAACAGACGGGGGTAGTAGCCGCGGAATATTTGTATGGGATGCTACTGATCCAAACTGGGGAATTTATATGTCTCAGTCTGGGACAAATAAAACATTAAGCGGAACAGGAACAGCACCAGCAGGAGGAGGAGGAGGATTAACTTCTTATGCTATTAGATTTAGAGTTAATGGTTCTTCAACGAGTGGGTTTATATGGGAGAATAATTCAAATACTGCTTTAATGTCATTAAGAGCGAGCGATGGTCAGTTGTGGGTATTGTCTAATCCAATTCAATATTCAGACAAGAGAAAAAAAGAAGATATAAAGGAATGCTTAGGCTTAGATTTTATCAACAAGTTAAATCCCGTCTGCTATCGTATGATTGATGACAAAAAGAAATGTAGGACTGGCTTAATAGCACAAGAATTAGAAGAAATACTAACAGAGATGGATATGCTAGATTTTGGCGGTTTTATAAAAGAAACAATTATGGTTCCCTGCCCAAAGCAAAAAGAGGAATACGAATTGAAAGGTGTGAGTGTTAAGCCAGAAGATGTTAAATGTGTTGATAGTGGTGATGTCGGTTATGGTATAGGTTATTCAGAGTTTATCGCCCCGTTAATTAAGGCCGTTCAACAATTATCGGAAAAAATAAATAATATAACTAATGATATAGCTGACTTAAAAAAACAATTAGCAGAAAACAATGCCACCTAGATTACACCCTCCACCTCCACTCATTGATATGGCAGATGGAGAACTAACACCAGAGTTGAAGAACCGCGTTTTGGATATTTCGTTGAAGACTGAGGAGAAAAAAATAGAGCATGAATTAGAGGATAACTGGTCGTGCTGTTGTATGAAAAATAGACCGACAGACAGCCGACTTATTAAATACTTATTTCAAATGGGTATCATTATATCCATCATCACCCTTTGTATCGTAAGGCTATCTGAAAAGAACTTACCTTGTGAGGTTGCTAATATTTATGTCGGTATTTTAACACTTTTGATTGGGATATGCCTTCCATCGCCTTCTTCAAAGAAATGATATTTATCAACTTCACTCTCATTCGCTTCGCTCATTCTCGTTTGTTGATAAACATCGTCTCCCATTTTTAATTTTTTTTTGTCTGTTTACGATGTTTGAGAATCAACGGGAGTGCGACAGCACGAGAGTGAAATTCTCAAACATCAAAGAAATGAGCATTCGTATATATGTGTCATATACCATCTATTATCCAATGTTGAATTTTCATTAGAATTCAACATATTACAGATTAAAGGCATTGCTTCATCAAAACTTATACACCAATCTGACATTGGTTTGTAAATACATTTGATTTTTGAGTTAATCCCGCTCTGGATACAATAAACACAACTTATATTCTTTTTTTCACTTATCCGTGAGTAAAAGTCGCAGGCAGTCCGCGAAAATATTTTGATTATTAAAAAGTTTATGAGTAGTAATATAACCATGACTGACTATAAATACCAAAAGATTATTTTTCTGAGCAATGATTTTGCGGGAGGAAGCAAAACATTTAATAAGAATATCCAAATGTCATTCACACCCACCAAAATGAATGTTAAGTTTATCCACTATATGAACGACCAGACAGAGACGAAAACCAGAATTCTTTACATGGATAGAATTGGAATTATTGGAACATTCGCGGATAGTAATATAGCAAACATTTCAAATCTCGGTTATAATTTGGGTGTTGTAGGATGGACTGACGGCCAATATACATTTAAAATCCTTGAAACTGACAGCGGAAATATTGACACAGGAAATTTAGCGGGGCAAATTGTTGTGTGTTTGGAATTCGTAGGGTAGAATATAGGATGGAGAAAATAAACAATGTCAAGGTGAAGCCAGTAAAACAAGAGGGTGATGGAAACAAAAAGGCCAAGGGTTATAAATTATTCAATGAGCCTTATGCCAATATATTTCTACTTGCCCGTAAGAAGAGCGGTAAGACGACAGCACTCTTTGAAATACTGAAACGGACTACAGGCAGAAAAACCCGCATTGTCATTATCGCTTCAACAATTCACAAGGACTACATTTATAAAGCAATGGTAAAGCACTTTAAGAACAGGGGAAACCCAATGGCGGTATATACCTTTCTTAAATCGGATGGTGTGAATATTATTGATTACGAGTTGGACAAACTGAATAAACCAGACGAAGAGCAAGAAGGAGAAGTAAAACAAGACAAAGAGGAAATAGAGAAACCACAATTTCTTTATTTTGGAAAAGAAGAAAAAAAGAAAACTACCGAAGCAAAAGAAAGGCCAAGTAAGTATATTTCTCCAGAGGTTGTTTTTGTTTTGGACGATTTAGGAAGTGGATTAAGAGACAAGTCCGTAAGCGATTTGTTAAAAAAGAACAGACACTATAAATCAAAGGTGATTATGTCTAGTCAGTATCTGAACGACCTACGGCCAGAAGCCATTAAGCAGTTAGATTATCTATTAATCTTTCCAAGCCAGTCTCAGGACAAAATGGAACTCGTGTATAAACACTTAGACTTATCTTTTGATTTTGATTACTTTCTTCAAAAGTATCATGAAGCAACAAAGGAGAAATTTAATTTTCTTTATGTTTCAAGTGTTGATGATGAATTAAGAAAAAACTTTGCTTATCGGTTGAAATAAAAATTTATAATTAATTATTTTTCTGTATTATATATGCCAGTATCGCCAGTGATAATTTCACAACCATCAGGATATAACATCGGATACAATCCATCAATGCCACAGAAGGGAGGGAAAAAGAAAACTAAGAAGAAGGGATGTGGTCAAAAGGGAGGAAAGATTAACTGGGCTAAGGTCGGAAAAACTGCCTTGGCTGTTAATAAATTCCTTCGCGATAATAAGGTAATCTCTAGGACTGCGGGGGCATTGAGTAGTGTTGGGGTGCCTTACGCGGGTAGTGTTAGTGCTACTGCCGCAAAACTTGGGTATGGTAAGCAACGAGGAGGTGCTGTAAAGTTCCGTTGATATTTGTAAATCCACACTCTCATTCGTTTCACTCATTTTCGTGTGTTTTACAAACATCGTTTCAGATTAATTTTTTTAATAAAGAAAAATAGATGTCTATCTATACAATGGTCGCTAAGACTAAGAAGGCGAAAGTCCGTCCACCACGAGTTTATAGAAATAAGAGCGGGAGGCCGTATATTATCCAGAAGGGTAAAAAATATTATCTTAGTTTTGGTAAGAAAACAAATGATTTAAGCACATTACAAATCGTTAAACTTTTTATGAAATATATTAGCAAACCAAAGTCGCAAATGGCTAGTCGCAAACCAAGGGAAAAAATAATCAAATCTGATTTCAATCGTCTTGAACACGAGAACCGAAACCAGATACAAAGCAACTTACAAAAGAAATACGATTTAATACATGACGAGGAAGAAAAGGAAAAGAAGAAAAGGGATGATTTAGAAGAGGAGAAGAAGAGGCTAGAAAGAAAAATCCAAGCCGATGCTAAGGAACTAAAAGAAACAATGGATAGGGATCATAAAAAACAACTTGCGGAGATTAAGGAAAGACAGGAAGAAAAATCTAGGGAACAGAAAAAGGAACAACGACTTATTCATGAACTACAGGCAGAACAACGACATAGACAGGGATTATTGACTGCTCCAGTTGCACAGCCTATTATAGCGAACCCTAATCCCCCTTCAACTACAAATAAACCAAAGAAAACCGCAACTACATCTTCCCCAAAAATAACTGATATAACTGACAAAGTAAATAAACAAGAAAAAGATTTGAAAGAAGAAAAGAGACGAAGAATTATTGATGAAATGTTCTCCGAGAAAACGAGAAAAAAACGTGTCAAAAAAATGAAAAATAATACAATAATAAATCACCTTAAAAAAGCAGGCATTAATATCCCTATAATAAAAAACAAAGGTTCAAACGACTACGCCACTAGTTTAAAGAGATGGTTATACACACAAAAAATCACTGAAAACATATTATCGGCAGAAGATGGATGGAATAAACTAGAACAATTTACAACAGAAATGATTGCTAAAAATGAAAGCAAAAAGAATGAAGAAAAAAAAACTCCTGTAAATAGCACTCTATCACCAATAGACCCACCCCATTTTGAGAATTCTCCAGATGCTAAACAACTTATATTTGAAATGACAAATCCACAACCGACAGATGTAGCACCACCCACGAGCACAAGTTCTGCGGAGCCGCAGCAACAACAGCAAGATGAGACACCAGAGCAACAGCAGGAGCAAGTCCCATTACAAGGTGAGGGGCGGGGATTAATGACTAATGAAATAGATGATATAATGAAAAAATATGGATGGTATCTCGGAGCAATAGCCAGTGATGAAATCTACAAACTAAATCCAGAAAAAAGAAAACGATACGGATTTATTATGAATTTGGATAATCACAAACAAGCGGGGTCTCATTGGATTGCTATATGGGTAAGTCTGGATAAAGACAGGTCAGTGGAAGTGTATGACCCATTAGCACTTTACCAACCAACGGAAGACTTTCAACAACAAATGAAACGACTAATGACAAAAGCCACCCCGATAGTTATTTATTAATGAAGGTTAATCAAGTAAAACAACAATCTGACACAACCGACACATGCGGATGGCACTCAATGAGGTTTTTAATGGAGCGAGCGAAAGGCAACCGCTTTAAGTTTGCTAGCGGATATACAGACTTAAAAGAAGAAGAAGCGGAAAAGTTGAAAGCACAGAATGGATATGGGGATGGTGAGGGATTTAATACATTCATATAAAAAATTATTCGTATAATATACAATGGATTACAAAGGGGGCAGGTCAAGTGGTATCTATTACATAAATAGTAAAAACAGAATAACAGGCACAGATAGCGACTTTACACACGAAATAAACTTAAAATCACTGGACAATCCCACACATTGTAAAATTCTTCATATCTATGTTCCAAAGTCGTATTACTCTGTGGCTTCACCATACAATACTTTTACCCTTAGCGAAGACGGGTATGAGGCTTTAATTACGATACCTGAGGGAAACTACACAATGAACAATCTAAAAAATAAGTTGTCGGAGGTGCTAACCGCAGACAGCCCAAATAACTATACTTATGTTGTATCCAGTAATAATACCAACATAGAACCAGAAGATGGCAAATTAACATTCAGTGTTTCAAATAACGGAGGTATTCAACCGCGATTTATATTTGATGGTGATACCCGTATTCACGAGGTAATGGGGTTTGATAGAAACTCAACATATTTCTTTGCAAATGATTTTATTAAATCACCAAATATAATTATTCTAACTGGCGAAAAAACTCTATATCTTCAATCGGACTTAGTTGGTGAAGGAGATAATCACGTGCTACAAGAAATATACACTGCCAACGAAATACCATTTGGAGCCGTTATATACGACGGAAGCGGGTCGGAGTATGGTAAGAAATTATCAACCAGTTCAAATAATGTATTCAGGTTTTATCTTACAGACGAAAACGACCAAGCAATTAATCTTAATGGGTTAGGTATTGTTATAACATTATTAATTTACAGAGAGACTAATTATTTTAATTTATTTACATCCTTTTTCAATCTTTTGAAACAGAGATAAATAATTATTTTTGATTTAATTATTTTTTCTATAAATATATTCTTGTGAATTAGCAAACAATCTAGATAGGCAACTGCCTAAAAAATCAAAAATGCCAACTCAACACGGCGGAGAATTAGACTTCAGTAAGACTGATTATATCAGTGCTTCGTATCGTTTGAATAAACTTGCTCCACGTGAGGGCTCTGGAACCTTTGAGGTCACCACTGCTGGTGGGCAAGAACGATCATTTGACCTTATCAGTCGCCCGTTCAATCTCGCCCGCTCTTATTTGAGTTTTACTTATACTATGAGAGCAGCGGGCGCCAACACTTATTCAAGAATTTTTATGGACTGCCTTTCACAAATTAGCCAGATACAACTTCAGACCCGTAGCGGTGTTTATCTGTGCGACCTTAACCATCTTAGAATGGTAACTAAGATGCTCTGGAAACCAGAAATGAGTTTGAAGGATTTCCTTGACCTTCCTAACCACGGGGATGCTAGCGGATACGGATGTATGCTACAAAAGTGTAATGCTAACGGCTTGATTAACATTAGTGCCGTTGAAGCAACTACAACGGCCTTTCGTGCGGCCGCTGATGGTAATAACGATGTTGCCGCCGCAACTCAGGGTCTATTGCGAGAGCCAGTGATTTCTGCTCGTCGTCATGATGATGCTGCTTTGACGACTGGAGTTGGAGCACTATCTGCCGTAAATGTTAATTACAATGAGGCGAAGTATCTTGTGGGAAGTGGAGCGAATGCCGCTTTGGCCGTTAATGTTAAAATTCCTTTGGGTATGATTATTAACACTATTTTTGCACTTGATAAGACTATTATGTTTCCAGAAATTTTGACTATGCGAATTGTGTGGGGTGCTACTGACAGAACCGGTTATACGGTGACAAATGGTGCCGCTACTTGTCTTAGCACTGCTTATCTTGCCGCGCTAAATGCTACCATGCCTATGGCTGTATCTGCTGATGTCACCAATCTTGCCTTGTTTCTTGCTGTTGAAACGAACCCTGATGTCATTCAATCAATCCAGCAGAAGATTGCTAGCCCCGAAGGCATGAACTTCAATATTGATTATCCCTATGTTTATAAGAATACTACACAAGCAAGCACAAGCCAAAACATTATTATGCGATTTGACAGAGGTCATGGTCGCCGTTTGAAGAAGATTTATCACTCTGTTTTTAACACAGAAGAAAGAAAGAACACAGCCTATGACAACGATAACCGAGCCGCCGCTAAGGTTGTCAATTTTTACACTACTCTGGATGGTTCCCGCCAGCAAGAATTCAACATTGACACAGCGAGCGAAGAAGACTATATGTACTTGAAGCCGAAGGTTGAGGGTTCGGCCTTGTTGAATAACGATGTGTATAAATACAATTGGTTCTGGGTTGATGCTTGGGATAATACCCGCCCGCTATGGAGCAAAGACCAAAATGAAATCAGTGGTTTAAGCCTTGATACTGAGCGACGATGGGAGTTTATTGCGACCACAGCGAATGCCGCCTACAACCACTACACCGTGGCAATCACTCAGCGAGAGGTTCAGGTTAAGGCAAATATGATTACGATCTCATAACTCCGCTAGTGAGGTAATATGTAATTATTAATTTTCTATAGTTAATTTATTTTTTTGATAATATAGCCCTACAATGACTACACACCAGCGAAATTTAATCGCACAAAATCCAGACGGCGAATTTATAAATGTCAGTGTTGGATATGATGGTAATATGGAAACAAATAATTCAAAAACCGCTTTTGGTGAAGCAGTAGTAGGTCAATTAACACCAGTATTACAGGAAATCTTTCCATATACCATTAATACTAGGATATGGACAAAAACAGAAACAAAATCGTCTGTGTCATTTTTGAATAATATGGCTGAATTGAAAACAACTGCTAATGCTACGGCAGATGCTGGATTAGTAAGTAAAAGGAGAATAAAATATAGAACTGGAATGGGTGTCCTCGCTCGCTTTATTGCTATATGGACAACGGATGATACAAAAGATTACTATTCATTTATTGGAATAGGAAATGATCTCGTTGATGGATTTTATTTTTACAAAAATCAAGCAGGAATGAATATCGCACATCTTAAAGGAGGTGTTGCAGTTTATATTGACCAAGAAGACTGGGACGACCCATGCAATGGGAATTTTGCTATGCCAGCCTTAGACTGGAGCAAAGGAAATGTATTTCAAATTCAATTTCAGTATCTTGGGTTTGGTGCTATTAAGTTTTCAATTGAAAATCCCATAACAGGATTATTTCAATTAGTTCATATGATTGAATATGCGAATGCTAATACTGGTGTAAGCCTGCGAAATACAACATTACCTTTTACGGCAGTCATGAGAAATGATGCAAAGACTGGAATACAAATTCTTAAAACGGCGAGTGCCAGTTTATTCATTGAAGGAACGAATACGATAAACACAAGTATAACAAACGAAGTGGAAGGAAGTAAAGCAGCAAACACCACTGAAAGTCCTATTATTAGTATAAGAAACAAAGCGGTATTTGATGCGGGAGGTGCTAATTTAGCAAATTATTCAAATGTTTATCCCACTTTGATAAGTATTACAAATGAAGATACTAAGTCAAATGTCGTCAGAATGGTATTAAATGGAACACTAACTGGAGCGGATTTTGCAGATGTTGATTCTAAGTATTCAATTGTAGATACTGACACAAAGGCGAGTGCTATTGCAAACGGAACAACAATTTTTAAACTATATGTAAATTCTCAATCAACTCAACAAATCAATCTTAGAAACTATGATATATACCTATCACCGAGTGATGTATTGACTTTTACACAGAAGTCTGTCTCTGCTGGTGGAGGAGGAAACATCAATATTATTGCTAACTTCATAGAAGACCAATAAAGCAAAAAAAATTAATGAAAAGCGATGTAATATCATAGGTATTTTTTTACCGCGTCTTTGTTATTAAAATAAGGTTGTTGAATTAAATATTCAAGGTATGGTTTATCAATCTTAGCGACATCTTCAATTTTCATTTTTTTATACTTACCATATTGAAGATAAACATCGGTTTTTTCTATTTCTTCGCCGACCTTAGCCTTTATTTCGGTGATACCAGTCTCTTTTAAATCAGCAGTAGTAAAAGGAGTGCTTTCTTCCTCCATCATTTTTGATAATGTAGACTCCAACGGAATAACTACTTTCACATTGTCATCTCTTGGTTTATATTGCTCATAGAAAGAAACAATGTCGGGTTTAGTCCATTTAATAGTGGGTTTCTTAACTTCGCTGTCAATGTTCCATTTTTCAATTTCATTCAAGTAGTCCTGCTTGGTGCTTAGGTCTGTCATTGATATACTATTAATATTATTTTTTTATTAATTTTATTTAAGAGTATATAGTATGTTGTATATACTAAGCGGAGTAATGTTTAAAACAAAGAAAGAAATAATAGTATATATAAGAAATATTGTCAGCAAATATAAGCACAATGAAAAGTTAAATGAAAACGATAGTAATTTTATTAAGGGTATTATAATTAATCATCCTGATTATAAGACGAAATTTGAACATTTGATAAATTGTGAAATTGATGTTGAAAATAATGGATATGGTAGTAAGCACTTTCGTATAGGAGAAAAAGCATTTTCGTGGTATAATTGTATTAATTACATTGGGGTAAATAAAGAGAAACAAATGATGAGATACACCAAGACCAAATTTAATGATGCGTGTAGAAATACTATAAAAAATCAAATAGAAGAATATTTAAATAGAATGGTAATAGACATTTTCATTGAGCCGAAATATATATGTGAAATAACAAAAGAAATACACGATAGAAAAAACGTTCATGTTGACCATCACTTTGAAAAAATAAAGTTTAAAGAAATTACAGACCGATATTTAGAAGAGAATAAATTAAATTATCGCAATGTAGAAACAGAAGAAAGAGAAGACTTTAGAGAAATTCTAAAAGAGCCACACTATACACAATTTAACAATTTTCATAGAGAAAAAGCGATATTAAGAATAATTAAAAAAGAGATAAATTTAAAGGAGAATGTAGTGTGATTATAGAATATATTTAACAATTTCTTTTTTGAGTTCTGGATAGTTTACCATCATCGGTTGCTTGTTCAACCATATTAAGTATTGCTTGTCAAATACAGCGACATCAGAAACGGACTTCCCCTTATATTTTCCAATAGGTAGCAATCCTTGTTCTTGAAGTTGTTTACTTTCAGATTTATATTCATTTACATGACCATCAATGACTTGCTTGATATCATCCAAAGTAAATGTTTTATTATTGATAGAAAGTTTTTCAAATTTTTCCGCGAGAGACTTGAGAGACATTAGTATATACTATAGGATATAAAAAATAAAAAATTAATTAATTAACTATTTATCAACTACACTCTCTCGTTTCTAATGTCTTTGATATCCTCGCGGAATGCTATCATTATCAGTATAGAAATCTCGTCCGCACCATCTCGTCTTATTTACAACTTTTACAACATTCTTTTGGTGTTGAATGCTAAAGTGTTCAATGTGTTGCTGTTTGCTGTTTCTGCTCGTGTGTATCTTCTTCATTATGAAGTCTCTTGTGTTTGTCAGGCTTTCGCCCTTGTCCATTAGTTCATATGAAACAGGATTTAATTTCTTCAAGTCCAATCCTTTTCCTCTAAAGTGGAAATGTGTCTTGCCTTGCTCATCGCCTTTCTTAACATACTCCAACATATACAATTTTGGTGCTACCCATATACCCCTTATTATCTTACCATCGCCCAAATCATCATTCATCCCTCCTATTGAAACATCTCTAAACCTTTTTATTTTTTCAATTTGTCGCACATGTGATTGAATGCTGTCCGTGTCTGTATAATAATAATCTTTGTCTGTGGTATTGTCTGGGTTAGCCTCGGTCATATACTTATACATAATTCGCCTGCTGTATGCTAATATAAAGGCTCCATAATGTGTGGGTTTCGTAATTTTTTCTTCCTTTTCTTTCTCGTCTCTAGGAATACCAGTGATTAGCCATAATTCTCCGTTTGCTTCGTCAAACTTTTCAATATCGGTTATAACATTCTTCGCCCAAAATTTCCAATACTCGTGATTTTTTGTTATGTATTTACTCACAGAGTTAATTGGTCTTTGGATTGTCTTTCCGTATAAAGCATTCATAAACAACTTGGCGAGTAGATATTGCGGTGTGCCTTTCTTTGAGTTTTCTTTTTTCTTGAATAACTCTGAGACATATTCTTTGAATACTGGTTCTGCTTCTTCAGTGTAGTATCCGCGATTAATTTTAACTTCGTATCCAAGTTCTAACATATCTTCAATATCAACACTCGTGAGCCATTGGTCTTTCATATCTTTTAGTTCCCACTTTAAGCATCCTTTGCTATCGCGGAATGGCACTCGCGGGTGTAAAAGGTTTTTTGGTGATATGTAATCAACATTATATATACCAAGTTTCCCCTTCATTTCTCCTTCGCACTCTTTTATTTCACCAGTCATAAATAATTCAAGCATTGCGGTTGGATAAAGTGAGACGACATCCGCATCAATAAGATAATCTACAATCTCATCAAACTTAATTTCGCCACTTAAGTATTTTTGGTATTGCTCTGAGATAAACCTCCTTTTGCTTGGATAAGTTCTAGCACCATACACAGCCTTTCTAAAGTCTCTTTCTTGTTTTATGGTAGGTAATTGAATGATGTATTTTCCATCTATCCTCTTTTTCCATAAATTGAATGTAAGAGACGAAGTAGAGATAAAAGCGGTTAAATTTGTTTTGTGCTCTTCGTATGTTTGTCTATTTAGTGTGTCGTGGAGTTCCTTAAGCCCCATAACATCTTTCTCTAAATATTCTAAACATTCTTTTTTGGTTTCTTCATCCATTTCTTCCCATCGTTTCGCTTTACTATGGTCAAAGTCTCCTTTTGAAACATTACAGCCCAAGGTTTCAAGGTTCTTTTTAAGGCTTCCTTCAGTGTGCTTGCACATATCCCAGAATTTTATGTTTTTGTATTCCATTGAGATAATGGCTCCATTATTAATCAATGGAGTGTCTTTAATTTTTCTTTTGATAAATTCTTTTTGAAGGAAGTAGTGGTCAAACTTTGAACCATTAAAGGCATTAACATATAATTTTGCTTTTGGTTTTCTTTTTGCTAAATCTTCAGCGAATTTAAAAATTATATCAAGAAGTTTTGGAATACAATCATCGCCAGCGACATATTTAAAACCAATATCTGCAATTGTATAGCCCGCTATGTATGGGGTGTGCAATTCGTATAGGTTTGTAAAAGTCTCAAGGTCATAATGAAAAACCTCATCTTGATTGTTATAATTCATTTCATCAAATCTAGTTAATAAAGACCTTACTTGTTTTTCTTTTTCTCTAAGTTTAGCCTTCGCATATGTAATCCTTTTATTATTGCAATTGTGATTATTGAAATATTCCCTCAGACAATTGGGGCACTTATTTTTGTTTCTTTTTATAAAACTTATATAATGTCCTTTAAGAAGATAACAAAGCACATCCGCAGTAATTAAAGGGTCTTCAAAGTTTTTGAAAGTCTGTTTCGTTGTCGCATCAGTTATTTCAAAATACTTACCTTCAATACAATATTTTTTTAATATTTCAAAACCAACCGATAAAGGTATGTAAGAATTAGTTTCAAGTTTAAATTCTTTTCTAATATCATTACATACTTTTTTATTAAGTTTTGATTTACCCTTCAAAGGAAGGTTTAATATATTCTTGACAACATAGAAGAAACAATTATTATCCTTACTCCTTGGATTAATATGAATTCCTTCATCTGTTTTATTTTTCAAATCCTTTCCTGAAGAATTGCATCCGCCTCCGTCTTCTTGGACAATTTGAATATTTATGTATTGGATAATTCGTTCATATCCGTGAGCACTGGCTTCAAGATTTTGTTCGTTGTATAGATATATATCACGAAATAGGTCGTCTATATCTTTCAACTTAACGGAATTGAAAGTTTTCCATTTGTAAAACTTGCTGTCATCAACATCCGTTATATAACCAAACTTAATATGAATACTTGCTTCGTTTGTCATACCTCTGGTTTTAACATCTCTTACTGCTCTCATAATTATTAGTTCAATCGCATCCATATCATAAAAGTTAATGTCAAGATTTCTAAAGGGGTATGAAAAGCCGTTTATACCTATGTTTCGTATTGGTCTTAGTTCAACGAGTTTTACCTCTCGTCGTCCCGCCTCTCGTGTCTTTGTTTCAGCGTAAGTTCGCCCTTACCTTCGCTAGTTCTACATTTTCTTTTGTTAGTCTAGGTGGTAATGGTGGTGGCATATTTTACTTTTATATTAGCAGGAATATAAAAATATTGAAAATAATTAAATTGTTTTACCAATATATATATATCAATATATATAGTTATCTTTAGATGGAAAAATAGTTTTACATTTTTTCTGTTGCTTTTTCTATTGCTTTTTCTTTTGCTTTCATTTTTTCATATTCTTCCAGTTTCCTGTTTCTTTCTTTAAGTTTTTCTTTTCTCATCTGTTTATTTCATCGCGATTTCTGTTATAATAAGCCATCGCTTTATCATTGTTTGCCTTTCGTCTATCTTCAAGTGTGAGATACTTCTTGTGTCTGCCCATTGTATATTATAAGTAATATAATTTTACTCTTTAGATTGAAATTAATTATTTATTTCGGTGCTCCACTTAATAGAAGTCCGTTAGGAGTTTCTTCAATATCCACAATAATATATTTTTTGTGAAATTTCCAATATTCAGAGTTTGATTTTACATATTTTTTAAATGGAGTTCTCTCATTCAATTTTTCAATGGCCATAGCACATATTTTTTAATTTATATAAGTCTTTCATATCTTTTTCTTCTTTATCTCTTATAATCTCGGCTTGTATTTTCCA
>WBZZ01002645.1:40000-47500 GCA_019918135.1 Paulinella micropora | reverse complement strand
GATAGAGAGAGAGAGAGAGAGAGAGAGAGAGATATGAAAGAGGAAAAGCTCAATCATACCGGTTCCCGGTTGGGCATTAAAGACGATCCTGGAGGATACTGCCGAATCTAATCGCAAAAAGTCATCAATACAGGATATATAACACGTGTAAGATATTTATGCAGATTCTTCATGGGTCTACATGCACTTCCAGGAAACTCCATGCAACAGAAAGACAATGTACAAATGGTTCAAGTCGCTTCGGTGATCGATCTCACCCTTTAGTCATATCTTCAAACTAAACTGAAGGAGGACGTTCCACTATATCATGTCGAGAAGCAATTTTCCAAAAATGAACGACCAGTCCAGTTAGTGTAGCTTATATTCTCGCCGTTCCAGAGCAGTGTTTTGTTAAACGAGAAGTCTTTGCCAGTCAAAATCAGTTCTATGGGTCTTCCACCTGCGCAATCAAGGAATCGGTGCGATGCTTGCGGGCATGCAAGACACAGCAAATAGCAAAGAGAGAAAATACATGTAACAAAAATCAAACATAAAGAAAACTCCTTGCAATCTTCAGACAACCACGTCCGATGGAAGAATCAAATATTCACATCTTGCTGCATGATGGTTGTGGATGTACGTTGGTTCGAAGTAGGGTGGGGTAGCAGGAGGGAGGGGGGGGGGGGGGGGGGGGGGGGGGGGGGGGGGGGGACCTGAGAGGGCGTTGGTGGGCCCGTTGGCAGGGTTCAAGATAATGCTCGAGGGCAGGTTGTAGTTGTAGAGCAAGTTCCCGCTTGTAGTGGTGGATCTTGGGATGCTCATGTTGATGCCTGTGCACAAACGGTATTATGTTGCGTAAGCAGGAGATACTGTGGACTGCCCATATAAAATTCGGATTCTGTGACTGAAACACATGTCTGATATATATGTGACTGAGTCGATAGGAAATGCACAAGCACTACACAAGCTGAATGGGCGTCCTCCAGAAATTCTTTCCAAGTTCCCGAGCATTGGTGGCACTACACTCGTCTTTCCATGGTCTATGGTCCAATTCCAAACAAAGTAAACTGTAGAGTTGATAGAGCCGAGGATCCTTTCGCAGCACGTAGTATCAAGATCTCAAGTCGCACAGGCCAGAAGCGCACTAGAACGGGAGATACCATAAATTCTCTCGCCTGTCAGCCAAGGTACAGGCGCCTCGTGCACTGTAAAAGATCGACCCCCTCCGTACCCTGCAACGCAAGCACACAGCCCTTCTGCGCCAAGGCAAGGAACATCACTTCGAAAACGAAAGTATGTCAACACCGGTGCACCGAAGGTTGAGGTAGCAAACAGCGCGAACTGACCTGGGACGTTGAGAAAGAAAATGATTTGGTCATCGCGCCAGGAAGTAATTTGAGAGGTCAGGTTTATTGGGCCGGTGTCTGAACTCATGAACACCTAACGAATATTGGAAAGTAAAAAGTGAAGAATGGAGGTTCAATGTAGTAACTGGAGTACAAAGGTCTTTTCCTTCCTTTTGTGAGGCTGGGCACATAAGCTAAGGTACAAAACTGCGCATAGCGATCTGAAGGTGCAGAAACTGATACAGACAAAATACATAACGCCCATACATGCATACTAGGGAGGGGAGGGTTGGAGGAGGAGGAGGAAGGGGGGTGGATGGGGTTACCCCCACCCAAATACCCTTCCTCCCCCCCCCCCCCCCAAACACACACTCACACAGAGGCACGCACACACACATGGACACGCACACCTAAAAATATTCATATACATATATAGGGAGAATATATATATATTTGTATATATATATATTACATATAAAATGTAAACATTTCGTTTGTTTGGCAAATATTAACATTCGCACATTTCCGCTCTTTCCTTGCTGCTTTTCATGGTGTGGACCCTTCCTCTCCGGGTGGCGTGCGCGCGTCCTTCCATGAACCCAACGCCGTTCAGGGTCACGCTATGTCCTCCCAAAGTAGGCCGGTTGGACAGGGCTACGACCACCTCGAAGATCTTTGGACCGCCTAGCAACGCAGCAGACTAAGTGAAAAGTTACCGCTTAAGCTTCTTAAGCACAACGACCCAGGATTTCAAACGTTTCGTTCTCAGCCAGATTCTGTACCTAAAACCTGTACCATGACTCATTAGAAAGCTCTTGATGAGCGCTTCAAATGAGATACTAAAGGAGCAACAAGGAGCAAAATCGGCTGAGAACGAAGCAACCAGGAATTTTTGAGAGCAAGCCGGATGCATGCACATTCAGGATAGGATGGCGCAGCTGGTCCAGGGGGGGGCAAGGACCACAGGTGACTTCGTAGTCGTCACAGCAAGTGTACGGGATGTTTACACCGTCGCCTCGACAACCATCGTCACACCTGCGCCGGCAATCAGGCATCATGGGAGTGCGCTCAGCAGATTTTTTAGGGACAAGAACGTAGAGAAGAAGGAGTGCGGTTGAAAGACATATATAACCCTTGTTCAGGGTAGACGTGCACGACAAAAAGGCAGGGAGCCTAACGCGAGTACGCGATCGCAGGCTCGTACAACACGTTTCCTCTATATTACCAAGGATGAAGATGCACATGTAGGCTGATACAACTAGTAGAACAAGCTTGCTCACTGAATAATTGCAAAAGGCCCTGGCTGGTGGTGGGAATGCTGCGTGGGCATGTATGTATGTATGCATGTATGTATGTATGTAGGTAGGTAGGTAGGTAGGTAGGTAGAGAGGCAAGGAGGTAGGGAGGTAGGTGGTTGGTAGATTGTTTGGTTGGTAGGGATGCATGCATGGATATGCTGACCGGCAGGACTGGCAAGGAGCAGGCGGCGAATAGCCCACATACGCGCATTGAAGATCAGTCCCGTAGCTTCCCGACGCTGTACAAGTGTGAATTCCTCCATTTGATGTCTTTGGAAAGTTATGCTCCGAGGAATTATATAAAGCAATAGTGAATGAACGAATGAATGAACCAACACGGCGAATGAAGTACATGAGTAAAGTTCATGAATGAAAATAAAATGACTTCAGTGAATGGAGTAAATGATTGTCGAATGAAGTAAACAAAGTGTATGATATACATCCATGCACTTGACAAATTCACGAAATAATAGAAATAAAACAGTATTATATATATATATAATATATATATAATATATACACACACATATATATATATAATATATATATATAAATACAAGCTTATTAAAAACAGCAAAATAATAAACCAAAGTAAATCAAGAAGTAAATAATAATAATAATAATAATAATAATAATAATAATGATGATAATAATAATAATAATAGTAATAGTAATAGTAACAGTAATAATAATAATAATAATAATAATAATAATAATAATAATAGTGCTTCTCTGTCAATGGCTGATGCATTTCTGCACATGCGCCTCCATCGTCTCACCCGTGAGAGGAGTACGAAGAATTGACGATAGGCTGTAATGACGCCCCCGCAAGGGCCGTTCCAACACTTCCAGACGGACCGGTATGTTCAATGAAAATACTGGTCCAGACGGACCGGTATGTTCAATGAAAATACTGGTGGCACCGACGGGAATCGAACTGGCGACAGGGCCCAGATGGTAGAACTTGACCACTGGGCTATCACGGTGTCCAATAATAATAATAATAATGATAATAATAATGATAATAACAATAATAATAATAATAATAATAATAAAGAAAAATAATAATAATAATAATAATAGTAATAGTAATAGTAATAGTAATAATAATAATAATAATAATAATAATAATAATAATAACAATAGTGCTTCTCTGTCAATGGCTGATGCATTTCTGCACATGCGCCTCCATCGTCTCACCCGTGAGGGGAGTACGAAGAATTGACGATAAGCTCTAATGACACCCCCGCAAGGGCAGTTCCAACACTTCCAGACGGGCCGGTATGTTCAATGAAAACACTGGTCCAGAAATAGACCGGTATGTTCAATGAAAATACTGGTGGCACCGACGGGAATCGAACTGGCGACAGGGCCCAGATGGTAGAACTTGACCACTGGGCTATCACGGTGTCCATAATAATAACAATAATAACAATAATAATGTATCTCCTGCCAATTGCTGAGCCAAAAGGCCATGTGCATCCAGTCCTCCATTCCATAAGGAAAGTCTCCACACCAATCGGTGGAATAAAGGAAGTGACGGCATAGAACATTACTCTAGGAGCTTTAAACCAATCAGCCCATGGAAAGGGACCGATGGCCTATGTACTCCCTAATAATAATAATAATAATAATAATAATAATAATAATAATAATAGTGCTTCTCTGTCAATGGCTGATGCATTTCTGCACATGCGCCTCCATCGTCTCACCCGTGAGGGGAGTACGAAGAATTGACGATAAGCTCTAATGACACCCCCGCAAGGGCAGTTCCAACACTTCCAGACGGACCGGTATGTTCAATGAAAATACTGGTCCAGACGGAGCGGTATGTTCAATGAAAATACTGGTGGCACCGACGGGAATCGAACTGGCGACAGGGCCCAGATGGTAGAACTTGACCACTGGGCTATCACGGAATAATAATAATAATAATAATAATAATAATAATAATAATAGTGCTTCTCTGTCAATGGCTGATGCATTTCTGCACATGCGCCTCCATCGTCTCACCCGTGAGGGGAGTACGAAGAATTGACGATAAGCTCTAATGACACCCCCGCAGGGGCAGTTCCAACACTTCCAGACGGGCCGGTATGTTCAATGAAAATACTGGTCCAGAAATAGACCGGTATGTTCAATGAAAATACTGGTGGCACCGACGGGAATCGAACTGGCGACAGGGCCCAGATGGTAGAATAATAATAATAATAATAATAATAATAATAATAATAATAATAATAATAATAATAATAATAATAATAATAAAGAGGGAGAGGCGGCCCCCCCCCCCGGGGGGGGGGGGGGATGAAAGAGAGAGAGAGAGAGAGAGAGAGAGAGAGAGAGAGAGAGTACCGCCTAGAAGCTGGCAGAAAATGTCGCTAGGGCAGTACCCGCAGACCATGTCACAGATGTAGTAGTCATTGATAGTGTCCGTCGTGTACGCATCGATGCAGTAGTCGAAATTGGATATGCCTGCATGGCAGGTATGTATGTATGCATGTACGTGTATATGTATGTCTGATCGATGCAGTAGTCGAAATTGGATATGCCTGCATGGCAGCAATGTATGTATGTATGTATGTAGACATGTACGTGTATATGTATGTCTGTATGTAGCCAAATTACGGAAGTACACTTTTCGCAAATACTTTTCCAGCCACAAGTAGTTTTGGAAAGCATTTTGGGCAATTTTTAAGTTGATTTTTAAGCTCCAAAGTCGACACCTACCCCGGTCATGACTCGCTTCGCTTCGCTTCACGCAAGCGTGCATGCATGTATGTATGTATGTACGTATGTATGTATATGCGTATATGTGTGTATGTGTGTATGTATGTACGTATGTAAGTTAAGTTATAAGTGCATAGCTTCTTCATTCAGGAGGGTCTAATCTTGAGCCTCTGTTTTGCCTGGTCTTGGAATGCGTTATGATCGCCGCCGGGTATGCCCAGAAGCGATTGCGCAGGAGGGCAGCATGAGGACGAAGAGAACACGCAAGCAAGGAACAAGGAGGGCAGCATGAGGACGAAGAGAACACGCAAGCAAGGAGCAAGGAGGGCAGCATGAGGACGAAGAGAACACGCAAGCAAGGAGCAAGGAGGGCAGCATGAGGACGAAGAGAACACGCAAGCAAGGAGCAAGCATGAGGACGCAAGCAAGGAGCAAGGAGCGCAGCATGAGGATGAAGAGAACACGCAAGCAAGGAGCAAGGAGGGCAGCATAAGGACGAGGAGAAGACGCAAGCAAGGACCTGTGCCGGTGCATCCAGGGACTGCTTGAGTACCAGTTCGTTGCCAACACGTCAGATTGCCCTGCATACATATACATGTACACATGTATACATACATACATACAGACAGACAGACAGACAGACAGATAGACAGACAGATAGACGGACATACATGCATATGGCAAGAAACGAGGTTGGGGCTCCGGTAAGAAGAAAGTTGAGAAAGCAGAGATGAACTAGAATCGATAAGCAGAAAACGTTCTCATGAGCAACAGGCGAAAAGAATCACTACGCTCAAGCGCGTTAGTTTGGTTCGGGGAGACGGATCATGATTCATTCCATATAAGCAAAATTTGCAAACGGCATTTGGCCCCAATCAAAGCAAAATTTTCGACGGCCCCAATCAAAAGCAAATCATTCCGAAAGCCCCAATCAAAGCAAATTTTTCGACGGCGTTCGGCAGGACGATGGATCATCATTCACAGGACAGGACAGGACAGGACAGGACAGGGCAGGACAGGATTCCATATATTTTGAAGTGTAATTCTGTACCACGCAATCACTGGACCAAGCGCAATCCCCTTGGCACACGTCGCACTTGCTTGTGGAAGTGCACGAGGTTGTGCCATACAAAGCTTTATTAGGGTCTGTCAACCCAAAACAAAGTACACGAAAGTCTGTTTGATAACACGAACATAGTGTTACCTTGTGTGTGTGTGTGTGTGTGTGTGTGTGTGTCTGTGTGTGTGTCGTGCGTGTATGTTATAGCATGTTCCGTGGTTGGATGGCACTGGGTGTACCTGCGTACTCATTTATGAGGCGTGTTTAGTGTGTGTGTCTGTGTGTGTATGTGTGTGTTATGCCTGTATGTATGTTTATTGATGTACATGTGCGTATGTATGTGCGTTATGTATGTGCGTATGTATGTACGTATGTGGTATGTGTATTGAGTGGTCAGACTTGTTCTCAGGTCACCAGGGCACACCGTCCACCTTGCATCACAGTAAGTCAAAGTTAAGTTGTCGTTCCAACCGTGAATAATGCAAAATCACAGACATTGGAGGGGGGGGGGGAGAATGGAGAGCAATTTATGACAGATAGACTGCAAGAGATAGATAGACTGCAAGAGATAGATAGATAGATAGATAGATAGATATGATAGATAGACATGATAGATAGACATGATAGATAGACATGATAGATGAGATATCGACTAATGTCAGAAAAAAGGAGCTTCTGATTTCGTCAACCAAGGAAGTCTGTGAATAAAGTATTGACCCGATGCCCAGCTAAGCCGTGATGTTTGCACGGAAGGGACTGATACAGGCGATACCAAGCCTCCCTAGTACCAGGCGGGGCCAGGGCTCGTTCCATAAGCGCCCCTTGCAGAACGAGCTCCCACCTCCATTACAGAGGGCCCAGTAAGCAGATGGAGTTTCGAGACTGTTCGACAGTCTAGTATAAACCGACAGAGCACTGTGGGTTTTATTCCGGGCTCAACAAGCGAGAAAGGGCACCCTGAGGGAACAGGATTGTGCTTCCCGTCGCTATTTCGGCATGTGACTCATAGGCGTATGGCTAGGCAAGATAGATAGATAGATAGATAGATAGATAGATAGATAGATAGATAGACAGATAGATAGATATG
>WBZZ01002645.1:32500-35000 GCA_019918135.1 Paulinella micropora | reverse complement strand
CCTGGTTCCCACAAACCATGATTTATTCCGATGGGTGCAACAAAAAAAAGGCCAAAAAAACAAGGAAATTTGGCCATTCAGGACACTCCCCTAACGCAAATATTTGCGTGAATTCCAAAAAAATTATGTCAGCATCAAGATCGAGTCTGGGGCTAGCCACCCTGCCAATATGAGCTCCCAACTCCTCCGGTTCACACAAACCATGATTTTTGGGACAGGAGTGCGAAAAAAAAAAAAACAAGGAATTTTGGCATTCAGGACACTCCCCTAACGCAAATATTTGCGTGAATTCCAAAAAAAATTATATCAGCATCAAGATCGAGTCTGGGGCTAACCACCCTGCAAATATGAGCTCCCAACTCCTCCTCGTTCCGACAAACGCATGATTTATTCCGACAGGGGTGCCGAAATGTGGGTGGGGGGGGGGGGTGTGTGTGGTGTGTGTGTTGGGGGGGGGGGGGGGGGGGGGGGCTACACAATTTTCATTTTCCCCCTCCCCCCAAACCCCCCACCCCCTACTCCCAACTCCTTTCAGGGATAATAATAATAATAATAATAATAATAATAATAATAATTATAATAGTGCTTCTCTGTCAATGGCTGATGCAAATCTGCACATGCGCCTCCATCGTCTCACCCGTGAGGGGAGTACGAAGAATTGACGATAGGCTCTAATGACACCCCCGCAAGGGCAGTTCCAACACTTCCAGACGGACCGGTATGTTCAATGAAAATACCGGTGGCACCGACGGGAATCGAACTGGCGACAGGGCCCAGATGGTAGAACTTGACCACTGGGCTATCACGGTGTCCATAATAATAATAATAATAATAATAATAATAATAATAATAATAATAATACTATATCTGAGGCGTACTGATGCAGCTAATGGCATATCCTCAACGGACATAAGCCTCCAATACCCTTGTTCGAGGTCCTCCACCCCCCCGTGTCAGTCTCTCGCCTGATGATCGGGGCCACCGATGGAGCTCCTGAGGGCAAGACTGCACTAAGCCGAGGTTATTCCGCAGTCCCAGCAACCTCTTGCAAGACGTCACCGAATGTGCAAGTGCATACACCAAGCGCGGTTGCTAGAGCTGCCTCGAAACCCCACCCATAACAATCTGGTCTCTGCTGGGTCCTGGGCTATCAACCAGCATATGCGGAGTTTAAGATCTTTTACGCGCGCAACGACCCTCCTCCCCAGCATCTACCACCAAAGGGTTATGAGTTGGCGTCACAGTTTAACGCCTTGAGGCCATTGGGCTGGAACTCTGTTTAGCAAGTGTGACAAGGTTTTTTCATCGGGATTTCCCTCAAATATGTCACAGTCAACACTCCAAGGCAGATTTACTATATCTGAGGCGTACTGATGCAGCTAATGGCATATCCTCAACGGACATAAGCCTCCAATACCCTTGTTCGAGGTCCTCCACCCCCCCGTGTCAGTCTCTCGCCTGATGATCGGGGCCACCGATGGAGCTCCTGAGGGCAAGACTGCACTAAGCCGAGGTTATTCCGCAGTCCCAGCAACCTCTTGCAAGACGTCACCGAATGTGCAAGTGCATACACCAAGCGCGGTTGCTAGAGCTGCCTCGAAACCCCACCCATAACAATCTGGTGTCTGCTGGGTCCTGGGCTATCAACCAGCATATGCGGAGTTTAAGATCTTTTACGCGCGCAACGACCCTCCTCCCCAGCATCTACCACCAAAGGGTTATGAGTTGGCGTCACAGTTTAACGCCTTGAGGCCATTGGGCTGGAACTCTGTTTAGCAAGTGTGACTAGGTTTTTTCATCGGGATTTCCCTCAAATATGTCACAGTCAACACTCCAAATCAATAATAATAATAATAATAATAATAATAATAATAATAATAATAATAATAGTGTTTCTCTGTCAATGGCTGATGCATTTCTGCACATGCGCCTCCATCGTCTCACCCGTGAGGGGAGTACGAAGAATTGACGATAAGCTCTAATGACACCCCGCAAGGGCAGTTCCAACACTTCCAGACGGGCCGGTATGTTCAATGAAAATACTGGTCCAGACGGATCGGTATGTTCAATGAAAATACTGGTGGCACCGACGGGAATCGAACTGGCGACAGGGCCAATAATAATAATAATAATAATAATAATAGTGCTTCTCTGTCAATGGCTGATGCATTTCTGCACATGCGCCTCCATCGTCTCACCCGTGAGGGGAGTACGAAGAATTGACGATAGGCTCTAATGACACCCCCGCAAGGACAGTTCCAACACTTCCAGACGGACCGGTATGTTCAATGAAAACACTGGTCCAGACGGATCGGTATGTTCAATGAAAATACTGGTGGCACCGACGGGAATCGAACTGGCGACAGGGCCCAAATGGTAGAACTTGACCACTGGGCTATCACGGTGTCTATAATAATAATAATAATAATAATAATAATAATAATAATAATAATAATAGTGTATCTCCTGCCAATTGCTGAGCCAAAAGGCCATGTGCATC
>WBZZ01002645.1:22500-25000 GCA_019918135.1 Paulinella micropora | reverse complement strand
TTAAAGACAAGTAATAAATGTTGTTGTTGTTGTTGTTGTTCAATCTAATGAACGTAACTAAATCAATAGCAAGATTGTGCGTGGCTAACGGCCTTCAAGTGCCACTTAAAGACAAGTATTAAATGTTTTGTTGTTGTTGTTGTTGTTCAATTTAATGAATTAAGTGTTCTTCTTTCTTCTTCTTTCTCTTCTTCTTTCTTCTTCTTCTTTCTTTCTTCTTTCTTCTTTCTTCCTTCTTTCTTTCTTCTTTCTCCTTTCTTCTTTCTTCTTTCTTTCTTCTTTCTTCTTCTTTCTTCTTTCTTCTTTCTTCTTTCTTCTTCTTCTTCTTCTTCTTCCTCTTGTCGTTGTTGTCGTTGCCGTCGTCGTTGTCGTCGTCGTCGTCGTTGCTGCTGCTGCTGCTGTTATTGTTGTTGTTGTTCAATAAATTAAGATAACTAAATCAATGGCAAATGGTGCGTGGCTAACGGAATTCCACTTAAAGACAAATGTTAAATGTCTAATCATTCCCAGCCGACTCGGGACGGCAGAGCTTGCTCACTGCACTATGGGACTGTAGAGCTCAGAAACAAGAAATAAAGATAGACGGGAAAAGAGCAGAAGAGCATGCACTATAGTAGAACAAGAAGGAGAGGAAGAGGAAGAAGAAGAAGAAGAAGAGGAGGGTGAGGGTGGTGGTGGTGATGATGATGAAGAAAAAGAATGAAGATCTCTCTCACTCTCACTCTCTATTCTCTCTCTCTCCCTGTGTTTTCTTGGGAGTACTGTGTTTGCGGTTGTCTCATGTTCACACAAGTGGATCGAATGCTGAGACCTATACTTCTGTGACACATATAAAAGCATATAATGTAGGTAACTACACTTATAACGGCTTAATGTGGACAGTTTCCAGGGAAATACGATATTTTCCCGGAAATTTATCCCCATTAAGTACTTACCAGGGTAGTTATCTATGTGTGTTTTTACCTACGTATGTACTACATAAACATAATACAAATGCATACATACATACATACATACATACATACATAAATGCATGCATGCATGTAGAAGTGTATTAGGTGTATATATCTATGTATATACGCATGTATATGTGTATGTATGTACATGTGTGCATGTATGTATAGGTGTGAATGGGGAAGATGACGCAGGTTCTTCTTCCCCATAGTATGTTTCGAGCGCTTCTTTTTCTTTTCACGCTCTCCTGTTGGACAACGACAGTAGAAGCTGCGGCATGGTCACAGGACACTTATCAAATACGCTTCTTTAATAAAATGCACACATACAACCATACATACATACATACATACATACATACAAAAATACAGACATAAATACATGCATACATACATGAATGCGTGCATACATACGAAGAAGGAAGAACAGGAAAAATAATACGATATGGTACTATGCGATATGATTGTGATATTTTTTCATACAAAACATGTTATATCACAATCAATCATGCTAGGAAAATCAAAAGTTGATTACGACATAATTTCACTGATAATTATCCACCTTGAATACTTAACAGGATACTTACCTAGGTAATTACTTCCGTGTTCTTTCATATGAAATAAAAGGGTCATTGGATTGTTTGCCCTTCTGTGTGCTTTCATGTGAAATAAAAGGTTTAATGGATTGATGTTTGTAGTTTACCTGCTTGTGTTTTTTTCCCATTTTGTGCTCAGGCTGTCGTTCGAATCTCAAAACTGTGAGACACGTACCAGCAGTACGTGTGTCCGGAACACCACCTTCGACAACTGCTATGCCACCGTATGTGGCAAGATTGCTGCGAACACACAAAGACAGCCACACACACATGCACACAGACACACACACACACACACACACACGCACGTGCACGCACCCACGCACTCACTCACGTATCTACGTAGAAAATGTGCTGGATAAACATATTATATATACTTTTGTTATTGTATTATTTTTATATGTTTCAATATCATATGAATATATATGTGCATAACATAAAGATGCATGTTACCTACTTTATCCCCCCCCCCCCCCCCCCCAATGGTTCGTGCATGCGCCATGTGTGTACTCCTGACAGGCGGGCAAGATCGCCGGGGATAAATACCCAAACCCCGGCCAGTTGGAAAAGTACTGGTCGTGTCCTGTGAAAGCCGCCTCGTACGTATACTTACTTACTTACTTACTTACTTAATTACTTACTTACTTACTTACCTTACCTTACCTTACCTTACTTACTTACTTACTTATTTGCTTACTTATTTGCTTACTTACTTACTTACTTACTTACTTACTTATTTACTTATTTACTTACTCACTTACTTACTTACTTACCTTACTTACCTTACTTACTTGTTTACTTACTTACTTACTTACCTTACTTTACTTTACTTACTTACTTTACTTACTTACTCACTCACTTACTTCTTTACTTGCAACACCGCAACCCTTGTGATTGTTCTACCTCTTAGCCCCAATCCTTTCGGACGATGTGGTTTTGTTGCAAACGTGA
>WBZZ01002645.1:0-17500 GCA_019918135.1 Paulinella micropora | reverse complement strand
AACGAGCCCTGGCCCCGCCTGGTACTAGGGAGGCTTGGTATCGTGTATCAATCCCTTCCGTGCAAACATCACGGCTTAGCTGGGCATCGGGTTAATACTTTACCCACAGACTTCCTTGGTTGACGAAATCAGAAGCTCCTTTTTTCTGACATTGGTCGATATCTCATCTATCTATCTATCTATCTATCTATCTATTTCACTTATCTATTTATCTATCTATCTATATATCCATCTATCTATGCAGGCAACAAAAACTACCGCTTCTTAGTGGAATCTAGCTCGGGCATCGGCGTCTTTAATTGGCAGTTCGCCGCGCCTGAGGTACTGAAACAGAGTCTGTTACAGAGACATATATATGTATATATATATATTATATATATATATATAGAGAGAGAGAGAGGGAAATAAGGGAGACAGAAGGAAAATATATCAGTGTGTATCGTTTGTTGGTGTATTGATGTTGTGTCGTTGATATTGGTGTTGCTGTATTTGTAGATTACGGGCGTGTCTCCGAATGCCACTGGAAACACGCAAGGTGGATACAAGATCACTCTGACAGGTAGGTTGTATTGCCTCAGCAAATGTTCCTAAAACTTGGAGAACAGAGAGAGAGAGAGAGAGAGCGATCATTTTACGCGTTTTAGCATGCACGTGCGCATGGTGTGTGTAAACGTAGATTTGCGAATGTATATAGATATGCGTTTGCCGTGATGGTGCAGGCAGGAACTTTGGTCCCGGATTTTTCCTTGACGGTACCTCGCAGGCACTGACTGCAAGGGTCACCGTCCAACCCGAATTTATAACATAACATAACATAACATAAAATTCCATTAATAACTCTCTTACCGCAAAGCCATGGAGCACGGAAATCATTTGAACTTGAAATAGTCTTTGCTTTTCTTCATGCACTCCTTACAGATTAATATACAGTTGTCTCTTTGTGTGTATGTAAGCATGCATGTCATCGTATTTATATTTACTTTTAATAAGTCTGCGTGCAGTCACATTGGCAAGAATTGAGAGAGGGGAGAGAGCAAATAAAGCCGGCGAGAGTGAGAATTCTGTCATGGTGCTTTGGGGCATCAGGTGGGAAAGACTGCGGCGACAGTTGACGCGGGCTCGACTCACAGCTCCGCCACCATCACTGTCCCACCTGGCGAAGGTACTGTTCCCCCCCCCCCCCCCCCCCCCCCCCCCCCCCCCCCCCCCCCCCCCCCCCCCCCCCCCCCCCCCGATATACATACATATTTTTACGTATGCATTTCTATTTGTTCACATGTAATTATGTATGTATGTATGTATGTATGTACGTATGAATGTATGTATGTATGTATGTATGTATCTAATGTATATAATCTCTCTCTCTCTCTCTCTCTCTCTCTCTCTCTCTCCCTCCCTCTCTCTTTCTCTCTCTCTCTCTCTCTCTCTCACACACACACACACACACACGCGCGCGCGCGCGCGCGCATTCTTTCTCTTTCTCTGCTCTAAATGAACCTGCGGAGGCTTCATTGACTTTGTTCACAAGACATATTCATGTCTTGTGTAGGCTCGAATACCCTTTTCGTCAATGCGGGCGGGTTGTCCTCGCCAGGAAACGGGCCCACGTTTGAGTACAACAATCCAGTTGTCTCCTCGGTGCAGCCCGCTAGCGGACCCACCCAAGGCGGTTGGTTGGTGACAGTGAGCGGAAGCAACTTCGGAGGTCTACCTTTGGCCAACACATCAGCAGTAGTGTACTTCGGTCGCGGGGGGCTGTCCTGCTTGTCCAGTACCTTCCAGGCATACAACAGCACTTACATTGTCTGCCCGATGCCACCAGGACAGGGGCAAGGACTGATCGTGTATGTCAATGTCGCCAACAAGGAATCTGTTCAAACCACGCAAAGAGTTAGCTTCGACAATCCAGTAATCAGTGACATCAATCCAAAAGTGTGTCCAACAGATTCCAGCGTCTCCCTTACGCTGACTGGATCTAACTTTGGAGTTGACCAACAGACGGTAAGGCAAGGCAACACGCCCTTGGTGCTGAGCCTCAAGAACCACACCATGGCGGTCTTCACGCCACTGCAAGGGACCGGTTTGAACCAGCCTGTGACAATAACCGTCATCGCCGCCGTTAGCAACACTGTCACCTTCTCTTATATGCCTCCAACCATCTCGTCGGTCACACTTCCTACTGGAGGGCTGCCTTCGGGTGGGGGAGGCTTGTTGACCCTCAACGGAGATAACTTTGGGCCCTCCACAACGGTGGTTAACATGAGCTTTTTGATTCGAGGGCAGTCTGTCAGTTGTGCTAACTGCATCTCCTCGGTCAGTCACAAAAACATCGTGCTTCAGGCCCCGCCTGGTGCCGGCATCGGCAACTCCATCTCAGTTGGGGTGGGCGGACAAACTGCGTCGTCAACGCACCTCAACTACTCCGCCCCCAAGATCACTTCAGTGGGTCCCGCCGCGGGTTCCGCATTGCCAACTGGAGGGCTCCTTTTGCAAATCGCAGGGTCGGACCTCAGCGGCTTGACGTTTTTCCCGCCCGTGATCGCGTTGTCCAGTGGCGCTTGCGTCCTGGAATCCTCATCCAACCCCTCGGCCGTCACGTGCAGGACGCCGGCGGGTCGTGGTGTTGTCACCGGCACACTTACTTTGGGCGGTCAAGCTGTTAATTTTCAATTTACACATGATGGGCCGCTGATTTCTTCACTCGCTCCGAACACAGCCGATACTGCATTCCAATCCGCCGAGATCACCATCTTTGGTTCGAGCTTTGATACGAGCGGCTCGGTACGCATCGGGGCGTGGGCTTGTACCGTGACCAGCTGGAATCACTCCCGAATCACGTGTCTGACACCTGAAGGTGAGGGAACGGGGCTAAATGTGACTATCACCACCACAGTGCTTGGCTTGTCGTCCAGACTACCAGCTGCGTTCAGCTATAAAGGCCCAACGATCACTTCAGTGAGTCGTTCCTCAGGCCCTACTCTTGGAGGCGAGCCACTTACAATCGAGGGCGTCAATTTCGGGCTGAGCCCGCAGGCGTTCTTCTCCTCGGTTGTGCCCATTTACATAGCGCCCACCGCTACGCCCACTCACACCAGGTACATCACCACCGTGCCGTTGGGTCAGGGACAAAGGTTCATCACAATCACTGTTGGAGGGCAAAGTTCCTCTGCATTCGCGTTCTCCTATCGGTATAACCGTCCTGTGGTGACGAGCTTGAATCCCTCTAGTGGAGAGAGTGCGGGTAACTACAACGTCACCATCACTGGCGAAAACTTTGGGGTGAACGGAGAGGTCTACTTTGGATCCGATCAAGTCACGGTGCTGAGCAGGAACGCAGCCCAGACCCAGATTGTTGTACGAGCCATTAACGGCACTGGGACCAGGTCTGTCACTGTGACCACGGAATTCCAGACTAGTTTGGCCGGGGAGAACTCTTTCACTTACCTGGGACCACGATTGGACAGTCTTTCACCTACAATTGGCCCAACCTTGGGCGGGACTTTGCTTACTTTGACTGGGATTTCCTTTAGCTCTTACGTAGCTGGGAAATCGTTTGTCACCATTGGCGGTCAGGACTGCTCGTACCTGCCTGCTCAGCACAAGTGGAATGACACCTACATTGAGTGCATTTTGCCTGAAAACAAAAACCTATGGTTGGCTTTGCCTGTGCTTGTCACGGTGCAAAACATAGTGTCGTCCTCAAGGAGCGCTGCCATCACCTTCAGCTACACAAAGCCGGAAGTCGACTCGGTGTCCCCTCAGCTGTCTACCACGCGTGGAGGCATCACGGTCACCGTGTCTGGGTCGAACTTTGGGACAGGCCAGGCTCTATTGCTCAGAGTAGGAGACTCGACTTGCACTTCCCCTGTCACAAACGCCATGAGGACGCAAATCACGTGCCAGCTTCCTGCCGGACAAGACAGCCAATTGGTGAGGGTTCAGGGTTCTGAATTGCAAGTAAGAAGTAGCAACACGGTATACTACACTTACGGGGGACCTCGGATCGATTCACTAAGCACCACTAGGCTTGATACCAACGGCGGGTCATTGACTGTGTACGGAAGAAATTTCTTCACGAGCGGGATCCTGTACATCGGCGGAGAAGTTTGCATTCAGTCGGGCGGGTTCGACCACGAGACCATCACATGCAGTGTCCAGGCCGGGACGGGAGCTAACTTGAACCTCGTTGTAGTGACCGGAAACAACTCTACCCAGTTGGCAGGAGCGTTCTCTTTTAATCCACCACGCCTGACCAGTCTGTTGCCCTCCACCGGCCCTACTGACGGAGGAGTCACACTAACAATTGCTGGTGGGAGTCTCGGAACCGCCAATGCTACGGTAACTGTCGGCGGAGCAGCTTGTCCTGTGGTGGCACAAGTACACACACAAATCAAATGCACGCAACCTCCAGGGCGGAATGTGAACCAGGCAGTCAACGTGGTTGTGGGTGGGCAATCCTCCGCTACCCAGTTGCTGTTCAACTACACAGGCCCATCCATAACCTCGACCACTAGCAACGTCCCCACCGCAGGGAATGTTTTCGTGACTGTGATCGGTAGGTCTTTTGATACCAGTGGTGAGGTTCGGATCGGACCGCCTGGTGAAGTTGGTAAAGTGTGTTCGCCTGTGACTTGGTCGCATTCTCAGATTGTCTGCACTGCGCCAGAGGGACAAGGAACAGCAAACAACCTCGTGGTGACTGTGCAACCGCTCGGCCTTACTTCTGCCCCCTACCTGTTTGATTATCAGCCACCCACACTCGCCAACGTGACATCGTCGCGTGGATTCCCGACCAAAGGGGGCAACAACATCACGCTTACGGGTAGCAACTTTGGTTTGACCCCAGTTGTTACACTGACTTACAAAGCATCGACTGATGTAACTGCTGTTGTGGCACATCTGAACCGCTCTCATACACAGCTCGTCGTCCCATTACCGGCTGGTCAAGGCGCTATTACGGCTTCTGTGTCTGTCCTTGGCCGCGGCTCCGACCCCGCCTTAATCTTCGCGTACGACGGCCCTGTCTTGGTTGACATTAACCCCACCTCAGGGCAGAGTGCAGGTGGCACCAACCTTACGCTGACAGGCTCTAATTTTGGGTTCACTCCCAAGGTTTTCATAGGCATTTCGGTTTGCGAGGTCTTGTTCGTCAATGCGGAGCACACGACAATCATCTGCAGCACCCCAGCCGGGGCTAGTACCACACAAGTGAAGGTGGTGGTTGGGGCCAAAGAGTCGTCTACACTACCCTTCCGTTTTGAAAGTCCGGAGCTCGTTAGATTGGACCCTGCTAATGGGCCTACGAAGGGTGGAATTCCTATTACGATCACTGGGCTTGGATTGGCTACAGGTGACATTTCTTTCAGTGGTACACCGTGCCCGTTCACAGGAACTCGCAATTCTACCCGAGTTGTGTGCATGCTGCCAGAAGGGGATGGTGTAAGTTCTGTGACGATCACCTCTTCCTCTTCTTCCAACGCATTGGACTTCACATATGACCCTCCTGTGATCACTCTCGTCTCTCCGAACATCGCCCCAACAGAGGGAGGTACTGTCGCGTCAATTTCTGGTCAAAACTTTGGCGATGGTTCAAAGGTACAAGTCAGGATCGGCGGAAAGTCCACAGTAATAACTTTTGCCAACCACACGCTAGTGGTTATTAACACGCCGACACTATCGGTGGACACTCCGAGCTTGCAGCTGGTGCTATCGCTAGGTTCCAGGCAGGCCACGACAGGGTTTACTTTGAAGCCGCCCAGCATCGCCAACGGCGGGATCTTCCCAATCACAGCGCCAGCTGTTGGAGGAACGATCATGACCCTAACGGGATCTTCCTTCAGTACAAAGGGCAAAATCTACTTTGGCGGACAGCTCTGTTCCACTGGGTCCTTCCCGCACACCCACACGCTACTTAGATGTACCCTGCCAGCGGGTGCCGGGCAGGTGAATGTGACGGTGGAGACATTTGATGGGTTGCTGGTGAGCCGTCCGGAGTTCTTTGCTTACAACATCCCTGTGGTGACCAACACTGAATACAGCCAGGCGCCCACAATCGGCGGCACCTTGGTTACCTTGACCGGCTCAAACTTCGGCCCCAGTGTGGGTAATGTCTACATTGGCGGTCAGGCATGCATCTCCTCACCCTCGCAGTGGACAGATGCGCGCTTGGTGTGCCAAAATGCGCCAGGTCAGGGCAAGCTATTGCTGGTTGAAGTGGTAGCGAAGGGTCAGTCGTGCACCTTGTGCGGAGAATTCAGCTTCGATCCGCCCAGCCTCACCAGTTTGGTCCCCACCTCCGGGCCCACCACCGGCCAGAATACTCTTGTCATTCTAGGCTCGAACTTGGGCCTCAATCCCTCTGTTTTAGACATTCAAATCATTCATCCTAGCACTAATGAAAAGCGTGCATGTGTGCCTATCTCAGCACGTCACCTTAATGCGTCCTGTATCATGCCAGTCTTCACTGGCAAGGCCGCAGAAGTGAAGGTGGTGGTTGCCGGCTCGGACCGTGCTAATCCCTTGTACTATTCCTACGAAGCACCTGTGTTAACCCAAGTCACTGGCTGTTCGAAAGTCAGCTCATCGAATGCACTGGCGACTGCAAATTGTGATGTCGTTGGTACCGATACTATCACAATTATCGGTCAGAATTTCGGCGACGTTACTCTATCTGCAGGAAGTGTCAAAGTGAAGGGGCTGGATTGTGAGAACATTGTGCTGACAGTGAGTCACACCAAAATTGTGTGTAAAGTGCCCGCCAACCCGCTGGGGGGATTTGACGTAAATGTGTCCGTGACAGTTGACGGACAGATGACAGCAAGCCCCTTGTTATCTTATGCCGGGCCGGAGATCCTGGTAAACACGCTGAGGAATATCGACGCTGCTTCTCCTTCGGTCGGTGATATCGTTATTGGTGACCCAATGAGCACCGAACGTATCGAATTTCAAGGGTCCAACTTAGGATTAAATAGCAATGTGGTGAACGTGTGGTACGGACTCCCAGCATCTCCTAAAGACTACTTCCCGTGCATCAACTTGCAGCTTACCTCGGTGTCCGCCGACGTGCAGAAGATCCGTTGTAATCTGGTCTCGGGAGTGGGTCAGGGCTTGGTCTTTCAAGTAAAAGTTGGGCAGCAGCTTTCCCAGCCTGGTAAGGACACGCTCAGCTACCTCGTTCCACAGATCCTAGCTTCGACCCTGCGTGTCCCTGGGGACGACGGTGACAACAAAGTGTTTGGTATCAGCTCTCAAGGGCAAATCTTGGCCTTCGACGTGCTGCGACTGGGCGCCTATCCTGACCACCTCGGCGTGTACTACGGTCTAAAAGCTACGAATGGCCCTTTCAATCAGAATTGCACGGTGCTACCTGCCACAAACAAGTCCTCCTTTGGAGTCCCCGGAACCGTTGTGTGCCGTACTGGCCCCTCTGCCGTAGTGGGGCCATGGCTGTTTAAAGTTCGGACGCTCAACCTTTACTCCGCTGCGGGGACGGACGAGTACAGCTACCCGCAGCCACCCGTCATTGTCAAAGTTAGCGGGTGCAGCGAAGACAGAGATAATGCCACCTTTGGATGTCCAACTAAGGGGGGTGTCTTGATCACAATTGATGGCGACTACTTTGCTACCACTGGAACTGGTGTAACGATTGATTCGGTAGTGTGTCCGATCCAATCGGTGAGCAGCATCCAGGTTGTGTGTATGCTGGACCAGGGCAGAGGACCGGACAGAGCTGTTGTAGTCTCCGTCGGGGAGCGCGTTTCCAATAATGTCTACTCGCTTTCTTTCGCTCCTCCGTATTTGACTGGAATTGAAGGCTGCACGACGAATGCCAACCAGCGCTCAGTCAGCAACTGCATTCGCGAAGGGGGTGATTCTATCACAATTCGTGGACATAACTTTGGAAACACGGATGCTGTGGTCATGGTGGGGGGTTCACTGTGCGTTGACACTGCTCACGTGCCTAACCAGGAGCACAACACCATTACCTGTAAGGTACCACTCGGCTCTGGGCTTGACCGGACGGTACTAGTACTGCAACGGCAAAGCAGTAATACCACGCTGGGCCTGTCCTACTTGCCCTGCCCTGCCGGTCAGTACAGTGTTGGAAACAACTGCTCAAACTGTTCGAGAGGAAGTTACTCCGAAGAGGCTGGCAGGCCCCTCTGCACGCAATGCGAGCCTGGTAGGTACCAGCCAGAGCAAGGCCAGACTGGCTGTAGTGTCTGTGAGACAGGAAGAGCCGTGGACCGCGTTGCAGGGATAGGAGCATCTAGCTGTTCCAGCTGTGAAAGGGGTTTCTTTTCGGATGTGCGCGGACTCGTGTCATGCCTGCCCTGTCCTGCTGGTACTTTCCAGAACGAGACTGGAAAAATTGCTTGCGTGGCCTGTACCGCCGGTTATGCCTCGAACCGGCTGAACGCCATCGCGTGCATACCTTGCAATCCTGGTGACTTTGCGAACACGCAGGCTTCCTTGGAATGCCGGCAGTGTGGGACTGGCCGATATAGCGACCGCTCCGCTGCCCAAGACTGTACCGATTGCGAAGCCGGCTCCGCCCAGTCTCTTCCAAGGCAAACGTCTTGTCCTTTGTGCCAAAAGGGATTTTATGCTAAGAGGGATGCACAGTTCACGTGCGAGCCTTGTGCTCCTGGCTTCTTTGCAAACGACACTGGCTTGACTGAGTGTTTTCCTTGCAAGCCGGGGCTCTATGCCTTCACTGGTGATATCGAAGCTGGGGCCACAACATGCTTGGAGTGTGACAAGGGAACCTACATGGACTTACCAGCGCAGCCAGTGTGTCTGGACTGTCCGCAAGGAAGGGCTGTCGCCACTCGCCGCGCGACTGTCTGCCCCGCTTGTGTTGCCGGCAGATCAGCCCAGTTTCAGAAAAAGGAGACATGCGACGCCTGCAACCCGGGATACTTCGCCTCTTCCACCGCGTCCGCCAGCTGCGAGCCCTGTGCTGCAGGCACTTTTGCAAATGTAAGTTCACAGAGCGTTTGCCAGCCCTGCCCGTCCGGTCGCATTTCTGCCACGGCTGCGACATCGTGTGTGGACTGCCCTGCCGGCTCAGTGGCCAGCCAAGAAGGACTTTTGATATGCTCAGGCTGCGTAGAGGGAACCATTAGTGACCGGGATGGCCAGCGCGATTGTGAGGTTTGCCCTGCGGGTTCTTATTCAAAAGCAGGGGCTAACAGCGGTCCGATTGAGTGTAAGCCCTGTGCCGTAGGCACGGCCAGTTCAGGCCAGCGAACTGCCGGTATTTGTCCCTCTTGTCCGGCAGGTCGCTTTCAGAACACGACTGGAAAGACCGATTGCCTGCCCTGCTTGCCCGGATTTGCTTCCAGTGGCACAGGCAGGACGTCTTGCATCCAATGTGAGCCAGGGTATTATGCGTCTCTGCCTGAGCAGTTGCTGTGTGAACCTTGCAAAGCTGGGTACTATGCGGCTGAACGGCAAGCGAAAAAATGCACAGCGTGTATGAAAGGTTTCTTCCAGAAAAACCAAAACCAACAAAGCTGCGATCCCTGTGAGCCTGGTTATTTTTCCGAGAACGAGTTTGCATCGAGCTGCAAGCCTTGTCCTCAGGGCAAGATAAGCACAGAGTACAACTCGACGTCTTGCACAGACTGTGAGGCCGGCAAGGTCCAAGTTCTCGAAGGGAAGTATTTCTGTATTGATTGCGGGCCTGGCAGGTATATCAACAGCCCTGGGCAGCTGGCCTGTTTGGACTGCATCCCTGGTAGGTATTCCGACCAATTTTCTAACTCCCAGTGTTCCCCTTGCGATACCGGACGATACTCTGGCAGTTCCCGAGCCTCAAATTGCCCGGTCTGCCTCAAAGGATATTACGCGCCTGAGGAAGGATTGCTGGCATGCGTGCCAGCTGATTTAGGGCAGTATGTAGGTCAAGATCAGGCCACAACCTTTCTGCCATGCAAGCGTGGCTTCTATCAGGATGCCCCCGCCCAGTCTGTTTGCAAGCCGTGCGAACAAGGCAAGTTCAGCGGCCAAAGTGGCGCAATTATCTGTGATCCCTGCCAGCCCGGGCGGGCCGTCAATGCTGTGAATGCTTCTGAATGCCCTTTGTGTCCCGCGGGGACCTTCTCCGGTGCGCAAGCAAAAACCTGCACCAACTGCAGCGCTGGCTATTACACTTTGGCAGAAGGTGCCGTGTTCTGCATGGAGTGCCTGCCTGGTACCTATCAGAATCTCACGGGCCAATCCAGTTGTATGGATTGCGAACCCGGCAGAAGCCAACGCGACCAGCACCAGAACACCTGCAACCAGTGCGAGAAAGGGAGGGCCAACTCTGGCTTGGGGAAAGCAGAGTGCGTCGAGTGTGCCGCTGGCTGGTATGCAAACTCAACAGGCAGTACAGCCTGTACGCAGTGTGCGAAAGGATTTTACGTGTCCATACCCCAAGCAGAGAGCTGTATCGCGTGCGCGAGAGGTTTCTTCCAGAACGCTCTGGGGCAGATTACTTGCAAACCCTGCGCGGTGGGCTCCAGTGTGAATCAAACCGCACAGTCCAGCTGCGAACTTTGCCAACCCGGATCTGCGGCCGCAGAGGGTGAAGCTTTGTGTGCCGCTTGTGCATTGGGGAAAGCCGCCGTGTCTGCTGGACAGGGCTTGTGCAGCGAGTGCCCCTTGGGACGCTACGGCCTTTCTACCACCGAGTGCCGTCTCTGCGCGCCTGGAAAAGCGCAGACAAGAACCGGAAAGACGGTCTGTGACGATTGCGCCCCGGGCTTCTTCAGCGGCGTTGCAGGCCTTCAAGCCTGCTTGGCTTGTCCACAAGGCTCCATAAGCGCGGCACAAGCTACCTCCTGCACGCAGTGCGCCGCCGGTTACGTCCAACCAGAGGTTGGTAAAGACTTCTGTTCTCCTTGTGAGCCGGGTAAGGCCAAGATCGACACAGGGGCTGGATTGTGTATCGAGTGCGAGCCAGGCAAGATTTCTGCATCAGCGCAACCTTCGTGTACAAAATGTCCAGCTGGATTCATCCCTGACAATCTCCACCGGTCCTGTTTGCCCTGTGGGCCTGGATTTTTCTCCCCGGTAATGCAACCACATTTTCAGTACCCTCTGCATGGCGTGCGCATCCTGTGTGTCGTGCGCTATATACGTCATGTTCTTGTATGTCTAGGTGGGAGGTGCATTTGAATGCACGAAGTGCCCAGCAGGTTTCTACTCAAACGTCACCAATGCCACCCAATGCACGGGCTGCGAGCTTGGACGCTACCAGAGCCAGCCTCAGCAAACCCAATGCCAGCCCTGCCCTGTCAAGACCTTCACGGACGTGATCGGAACCGTGACCTGCGGTCAGTGTCCAGCTGGCAAGTATGGCAACGTGACTGGACAAACAGCATGTCACTTGTGCGAGGTAGGTCGCTACAGTAAAGGAACAGGTGGTATCGGCGTGAACAGTTGCACTCTGTGTGAAGCTGGAAGGTTCGCCTCAGCGCGCGGCCGCTCGGATTGCACCCGATGTCCTGCTGGCACCTCCCAGTCAGGAACAGGAGCCCAATCGTGCGTGCCTTGTCCTTCGGGCAGGAGCCAAGGGGAATCCGGCCAGCTCAGTTGCGATTTGTGTGGCAAGGGCCGGTTCGCAGATACACAAGGGAATATCGTATGCAAATCATGTGTGGCTGGGTTATATGGAAATGAGTCAGGGTTGGTCAGCTGTATTGCATGCGAGCCTGGAAAAACCAGCGATACCCGTGCGGAAGTCTGCATCGACTGCGTGGTCGGGCGTTACCAACCGGCGCGGGGCCAGCCGCAGTGTTTGGAATGCGACCTTGGGCAATTCCAGAATTTGACAGGGAAAGAGTTTTGCGACATCTGCGGGCCTGGCACCTACCAGGACGAACTGGGGGGCCAGTCTTGCAAGGTCTGCCAAGCGGGCTACTTTAGTTCAGCCTCCGGGTTCTCTAAGTGCGACGCTTGCCCGCCCGGCCAGATCGGAAACGAGACAGGCGCCAGCTCGTGTGTAGATTGTGAGATCGGCAAATTTCGGGGAGGCTTGCAACCCCCAGATGGCACCTGCCAAGACTGTCCCGCGGGCAGGAAAGGTCCGATTGTAGGGCAGTCAGAATGCACCCCGTGTGCTGCTGGTTTCTACCAAAACCAGACCAGCTCGTCCGACTGCATCCCCTGTGAGATCGGTTACTATCAGAACGACACTGACAGGTCATCTTGTTTGGCTTGCATGCCGGGCTTCGTTGGAGGCGTTCGGGGGCTGACGGGTTGTGTGCCCTGTATGGCCGGTACGATCAACACCCAGCTTGCAGCGTCCGCCTGTTCGACTTGTGATATTGGTTACTTTCAGAGGTATGAGGGAAACACAAGTTGTGAGCCCTGTCCACCGGGGACGTTTGCGCGTGGTCGGGGAGAAATCACTTGCATGTTATGCAGCCCGGGCTACTACAGCCCTAGTCTCTCCTCTCAGGTCTGCTTGACTTGTGAGGCAGGCACGTTTGCCGAGAACGTGGGCGCCACCATCTGTGAGGATTGCGCCGCAGGCTATACAACCAAAGGGGCCGGGACAGTGATCTGTGATTTATGTCCCTTTGGTAGAGCAAGCAACAAGACCAAGGCCGCGTCATGTGACGCGTGTGCGCCAGGTTATCACGCGGAAAACCTTGGACAGCGGTTCTGTGATTTATGTCCACAGGGTCGCTTTGGAGACCAGCCGGGCCAAGCCACGTGCTTTTTGTGCAAGGAAGGGTTTTACCAAGACGAGTTAGGACAAGGTTCGTGTAAGATCTGCCAGCCACCGAATTACAATGACCAACGAGGTAGTGTGAGCTGCAAACCATGCGGCAAAGGTTACTACACTACCTCTACTGGCACGGTGTTGTGCAATCCCTGCGCCTCAGGCTACTATGTCAACGAAACTGGAGCCAGTGGATGCCTACCGTGCGACCCTGGTTACAACTCTTCGATGGGTGCCAGCGCTTGCAGCCCGTGTCCGAAAGGACAGTATAGCGAGGCAGGCGGTGTAGCAGTATGCACTGATTGCCCAACAGGGAGGTACAATGATCAAGTCAGCCTTACTGTTCGGTGCTTCCCTTGCCCTCCAGGGCGTATCAACGATCATGAAGGGCAGTCGACATGTCAAGAGTGCAGTCCGGGCCGTTTCAACTTCGGCGGGGGATTGGGCGCGTGCGATCAGTGCCAGCCTGGGTACTTTTCTAACGCCACCGGTTTGCAGAAATGCTATGAATGCGCGCCAGGCTATTACCAGGACCTTTTAGGTAAGGAGTTATGCCTCAGCTGCAAGCGCGGGACAGCCACAAACCAAGCCAAGAGTGCACAATGCAAGAATTGCGCTCCCGGGTTTGCAACCAACCTCACCGGGCAACATACCTGCCTACCCTGTGCCATCGGCTTCTTCGCGGGCAACGAGAGCCAGTTCTTTTGTAACCTCTGCCCTGCCGGCACAACGAGCACCACAGATGGGCAGAGCGCATGCACGCCTTGCCAGCCCGGCGAGTTCTCAAACGGCACGGGGTTCTGCCAGCCTTGCGAAAGGGGCTCCTTTGCCTCCGCACCAGGACAAGACAAGTGCACTCCGTGCCGTCCAGGCGAAGAGCAACCTCGAGTCGGGGAGAAGTCCTGCGACCCTTGCCCAGCGGGCTCCGTCACAACCAACTACGGCGCAACCGCATGTGATGTGTGCGAAATTGGCTACTTTTCCAACAGCTCTACTCAGTGTGAGCTGTGCCCTATCGGCCGCGCGGCGGATGGCGCAGGTTTCTGCAAGTTGTGTGAGAAGGGCTTCTTCTCCAACGGCACCCAGCTCGAGAAGTGCTATCCTTGCGAGGCCGGGCTGGCCCAACCGCAGGAAGGGCAAACGAGCTGCGCGTTCTGCAGAGAGGGGTATTATGCCCCGGCAGAGGGCAGCGTCAACTGTCAGATGTGTCCTCAAGGCACGTACACACTCGCTGATGCAACGGAGAAGGTATTGGAGTGCTTGGGATGCCCCAAAGGCTATCAGAAACCTGCACCAGGACCTGGCCCGTGCAGAAAGTGTCCAAAAGGTAAGCACCCTTCTCTCGGAGGTTGCGTTAGGGGAGTGTCCTGATGCTAAATTTAATTGTTTTTTAGCAGTACCTGCCGGTACCTCCGGCCATTTAACCTACCCTGTCGACGGGGGAAGGGGAGTTCCGGGGGCCCTCCCCCCGGGAACCCCAGCCCAGCAATTGTACACGCGAATTAGCCGGCACCAAAATGAATGGCTGAAAGCTCTAAGAGTTGTGCCAAAAGGGTTTATGCCGGTTAGCTTCTGCAATTGAACGTACCCTGTAGACTGTGCAAAGGGGGGGTCCGGGGGCCTCCCCCCCCCCCCCGAGAACCCAGCCCCGCCATCGTACGTACCCGAATCGGATTAGCCGGCATGAAAATGAATTGCTAAGAACGCTCCAAGGCATCCCAAATTGTGCCAGAAGAGTTGAGAGGCTGTTTCTTTGGTTTTCACAACCTCGGGATGCGCTCTAGGTAGTGAACCAGTTGAAATAGAGATTTACGAAAATTCTGCTAAAGTAGTGCCAAAATGAATGGCTGAGAATGCTCCAAGACTCCAACAGTTGTGCCAGAGGGGTTGAGAGGCTGATTCATTGTGTTTTCGCAAGCTTGTCACGAGCTCTTTTTGAGGGATATAGTTGAACTTATGAAATTCGGATGTAATGACAAAGTAGTTTTAAAATTAATGGCTGAGATTGCTCCAAGGCTGTAAAAGTTACGCATGTGAGAATGAGAGGAAAAGTCACATTGGGAAGAGGAGAGGGGGGAGATCTTTGAAGATATTGGTCTGTCCGGAAGGCTTGGAGCTGCCCTGCGGGGGTGTCAGTAGAGCTACCGGTCATCTTCGTACTCCTGAGGGGGGAGATCTTTGAAGATATTGGTCTGTCCGGAAGGCTTGGAGCTGCCCTGCGGGGGTGTCAGTAGAGCTACCGGTCATCTTCGTACTCCTCTCGCGGGTCGCGGGTGAGGCGATGGAGGCACATGTGCAGATTTGCATCCGCCCTTGACAGAGAAGCACTATTATTATTATTATTATTATTATTATTATTATTATTATTATTATTATGATAATGATTATATTGTAATCATTATTATTATTACCATTATTTATTATTATTATTATTATTATTATTACATCATTATTGTTATTATTATTGTTATTGTTATAATTATTATTATTATCATGAACATTTGTTGCTGTTGATGATGATATCTATACTATCTGTGGATAGGAAAATTCAATCCTAGCCAATCGCAGGCTTTGTGTGGTGCCTGCGTGCCCGGGCGCTACACCGACGTATTAGGCGAGACCGTCTGTCAGTTGTGTAAGCCGGGCTTCTTTTCAGAGGTTTGGCAACTACCAGAGCAACGCAACCGCGACGTTTTTGTATTTTCATCTGTGAAGCACTGACATTCAGCAACAGCAAGAACAAACAAAATAAGAATTTTAAATAAAATCAAAAGAAAGACGGGGGGGGTAAGGGGTGCTTAGTGCAAAGTATGCAATCAACCTTAGCTGCATTTCGCTGTTTGGGTTTAGGGTGAAGAAGGATCTTCCGCGTGCACCCCTTGTGCTCCCGGCTTTGCGACCGTTCGAGGTCCATCGCCCTCCTTGCAGTAAAATTTAAAAAAAAAAAAAAAAAAAAAAAAAAAAAAAAAAAAAAAAAAACATATATTACGTATTATTTTTCCTTGGGGTCCGCTGATCGACTGCACTTGTCCACATCTATCTATCTATCTATCTACCTACCTATCTACCTATCTATCTATCTATCTATCTATCTGTCTGTCTACCTACCTACCTACCTACCTACCTATCTATCTATCTATCTGTCTGTCTATCTATCTATCTATATATCTATATCTACACTAGGTGCCGCCTCCTCCTGCGACCGGTGCGAACCCGGCTACGCGCAAGCGCGGTCCGGGCAGGGCACGTGTGACGCGTGCTCTCCAGGTCAGCCTCAGGCATGCTTCATTTTGGCGCGCCTACAAGTTGCGCCTTGTGTAAGTTTTCCCTGCCTGTACTTTTTGTCTGGCAGGATATTCTGCCTCTGGATTTGGCACCATTGAGTGCACGGTGTGCACGCCGGGCCGATATGCTGAAGGTCTGCACAAAGTCCCTCGTGTTAAGTGCACTGTCTGCTGACTGGAGCTTGTGTACCTATCCACCTACCTATCCACCTACATACATGCCTACCTGCCTGCTTGTCTACATTCCTAGCCCTTCTGAGCATGCGGTAAATGCATGGCAGGCGACAACAACGTGGACTGCTCGGAGTGCAAGCCGCACACAGCCACTAACGAAAGCGCCACGGCGGTGTGTCCCTTCTGCCCTCCCGGGCAAGAGGTCATAATAGATAGACAATCAAGAGATTCTCTCTCTCTCTCTCTCTCTCTCTCTCTCTGCATATGTCGCATCCATATCAAACGCCACGTACTTGAATATATACATGCATAGTACATTTGTTCATTACATACTACATATTTACATGCGTAGATACATCCGTAAATGTGTAACAAACATGCTTAGATGCGTGGATTACGTCATACACACAGATGCATACATACGTAAATAAACACGTTTAGATAGGTATGAGGCAGAAAAGAAAATACATCATGTACATTGTGTGCAACTACGTATGTATTTATGTGTTGCTTATGAGCGTTGGAAGTGGCAAGAGGCAAGCAAGCGCCTTTTACGAAAGTAGATCATAAGCAAAGACTGCATTACGTGCACACACGCAGGCGACTGCATCGGGGGCGACTGAATGCACCGTCTGTCCCAAAGGGAAATCATCTAGAGGCGACGGTCAGGCACTACAGTATGAGAAAATTTAAAGGAAATAGATTATTGAGCATTTTTTAAAATATTAGCATGATAGGTAGAATAAAATTAGTTAAAGTTAAGAAAAGACTGCACCGAATGCACTGTTCCTTCGAACGTGGTTCTGCCTCTGTTCGCAGGTACCAAATGCACACCCTGTGCTGGGCGAACTGTTGCTCCCTATCAGGTGACCTTCTCACCATCATGGATTGGTTGGTTCCTTGGGTTCATTGATTGATTGATTTGATTTGATTGATTGATTGATTGATTGATTGATTGATTGATTGATTGATTGATTGATTGATTGATTGATTGATTGATTGATTGGTTGGTTGGGTGGGTTGGGTTGGGATGGGTAGGGTGGGGTGGGGTGAGGTGGTTGTCTGGCTGCATGCGTGCATAGTGCAATGGAGCCACTCATCTAATAACTATCTACCATGTATGTCTGCATGCATTCTGATAGGGCATGCCGGACTGCAATGTCTGCCCGGGTATCCTGTCTTCTTCCTCGGATGACCTGACTGAGTGTCTGTGTGCGACCGGCTACTATGCCCAGCCTAACACTTTTAGACGCTGTACTCAGGTCTGTATTGCATGGGCATCTATCTATCTATCTATCTATCTATTTATGTACAAGTTTGAATC
>WBZZ01002644.1:82500-130159 GCA_019918135.1 Paulinella micropora | reverse complement strand
CACAGTGCTTTCTAATGCTGTTGTGCAGACTGGGCCAACGCTTCCTCTATGTGAAAACAAAGATGTGGGTACACAGAGACTGCAGCCCCAAGGTAGTCTCATACCCGTTCATACAGCACGATTACCAATAATAACTGATGCAAATAGGAAGGCGAGACTTGCGATGGAGGCGAGGAGGCCAATGGCAGACGTATCGCCTCGGCCAAGCAAACAACCACGAACAGACTCAATGTCTACGGTCGCGGCGGGTGGCGAGCAAAAAGACAATGTGTGTACTCAAGTACCACAAGACAATGTCGCTCAAATAGTAAACGCACCAGTACCGCAGAATAATAAAAATGTTAATGAGGTGAAGCAGGAGGAGAAGAAGGAGGAGTTGAAAAACTTAGAGACAAGACTCCAAAATTTGGAACGTAAAGTTCTTGTTCTCGCAGCCAATATACACAGGCCCGATGCTCTGTGTTATACGGAACTTTATTGTGAAACATTGAAGACAATATTAAAAGTTGGTAATGATAGTATTACGATGGCGAATATTAATATTGTCGGCCGGAAGTTTTTAAAGCGATACCGGGACTGGGTGGACGGAAATATGAAAAAGTCAACGGGCACTCTCAAAGGAGTGAGCAGCCGGACGGATATCACGGGAATCATCACACTGACCTTTAAATTGAAATCCGCACGAGTACACCGTATGGACCTCTATGTCGTCCCCGGTTACCACGGGTCAATATTACTATCGTATGACCAATTGGCTACGATGGGGGCTGTGATTGATTGCGCCGCACGGCGAGTGATATATGGAGTAAAAAGAGGAGAAGAGAACGATATTGATCCCTTCAACGCTACTGACTCTTATGAGGCTTATGAGCTGAGTCTAGCGACGGATCACAAAAAGATGGCCATCGCACATGAGGCACTTGAGGTGTACGTTCACCCCCATGTCGTAAGACTGGATGAACTGTCCTGGACCGACAATTAGGAATCCCAAGTGTGCACTGTCACAGTTCCGACATGCCATTGGGACAAAAAGTCTATTGATGACTTAATCGAGAAGCGAAAGGAGGAGATTATATGTGTCGCACAAAGAAGCCCGTCGTTGGCGAGATTCGCGGAAGGAGTAGGAACAGATGTCCATATTACTAACGGATACTGTTTCCATGCGAAAGTAGGAGAAGAAAAAAGGGAGGCGTTTGTACCAAGGAGAACGGGGCGAATCCCGGATACTCCACCAGAAACTATTAAAAGTTTTATTACTGATTTCTGGGGTGACGAGCCCACGTGGCCGCGTTCACTGTCTGAAGTGAAGAAATGCTTACGGACTTTATTCGAAAATAATAAGCCGTATACTATTATCCTGCCATATAATGAGAAGGCGATATGGGCGCAGGAAATAAGGGACCGGCTTATTGATCATCCTATACCGGTACCCTCTCGCAAGCAACAGCTAGTGGTGGCTTGTCGTATGGGAACTCGTGAGCAGAGCAGTGCATACAAGCGGAAGCTCAGAGACCTCGACAAGTTGAAATTGATACCGCAAGCATTCACATGCTTTGATGGTTTTTACACCCGTAAAGCTCCTTTGCAATACGCGAGACTCATTGACATGCTGGTGGAGCTCGGTAAAGATGATGAGCCGGACACGGTCACGTATGAAAAGACGGGCCTAGATGATGTCTCGGAAGAGGACTTAGGCTTGGAGGAGGACAGAGAACCCCTCAAGCAACATAAGCAGATGTCTGATGAAGATTTTCAAGAGGCGGCGCGGAAAATATTGGAAGAAGGAGTAGGCACGGAGAAGGAGAAGGAGCTTTTAAAAGCCAAATTAGAGGCGAACAAGGAAATTTTTGACCCTCCACATGCAGGTGGTGTCAAGCCTGAAGATTTCACTGCGGTTATTTACAAAATACCGGGTGCGGAGCCGTCACCGGCACCACGAAGGGCGAATTTGAGTATACATGAGGCGAAGATAGCGGAGGAGCTAGCAAGACAGCTGCTCAATGAGGACTTTATTGAGAGATCAACATCTCCAATAGTCTCACAACCGAGAATAGTGCCGAAGCCAGGAGGAGAATGGCGCCTGACAGTTAACTATGCTCGTGTTAACAAGGTGCTGGAGGAAGAGAGAAATCCTCTCCCGACATTAGAAGAAGGAAGGAGAGTACTGCGGAATGCAAAATTCTATTCGGTCATTCACCTTAAGAATGGCTTCTGGCAGATACCACTGGAGGAAAAGTCCAGATGGCTGACGGCGTTTGTGGTGGGTATGGAAATATACCAATGGAAAGTGCTTCCGATGGGCCTCAAGCAAGCCCCAGGACTTTTCCAGAAGGCGATGCAGAAGATGATGAGCAGTCAGTACGATGATTTGTCTGACGGTGGCTTTATGAGAAGGCGGGGACAGAAGGCGGGAGAATATGCATTTTGCTATATCGATGACATTATCGTATACTCTAACACAATGGAGGAGCATATCGATCATTTGTCCGATATATTCAGGCGCATCGGAGCTTTTGGCCTGAAGTGCAATCTAAAGAAGTGTCAACTTGCCAAGACGAGTGTGACATACTTAGGGTACGAGATCTCCCATAATCGAGTCTCGATATCCAAAGAGAAGAGGGAGGAGATTATGAATCGACCGATACCGAAGAACCGCACTGAATTGCACTCATTCCTTGCGATGGCGCAATACTATAGCCAGTTTATACCCGATTGGGGTGCAACACTGGCTAAAGTGGAGAAAATGATAGATTTTGGAGACTTTGAGAAGTGGGACGAAGATGCTTTGCAAGCGTTTCATGCGCTCAAAGATCTCATTTACAAAGACCCGAAAGACGGAGGACTGGTATTAACGATGCCCGACTTTACGAAACAATTCGTAGTCGATACAGACGCATCTAAGTTTGCGATTGGGGCTGTATTACAACAAGAGGATGAGGAGAAGAAATTACGCCCAATCATGTTTATTAGTAGGAAGTTGTGTGCGGCGGAGAGAAACTATTGCACAAGGCAAAGAGAGGCGTTGGCGGTAGTATGGGCCCTCAAGAGGCTCAGAGAGTATTGTGGGGAGCACCTCAATTTACTGTCAGAACTGATCATCATAACCTGTTATGGTTGATGAATCATGAACAGACGGGACGGCTGGCGCGGTGGCGAGCGTTCTTGTCTTGTTTCGATTTTACAATGGTCCATCTACCGGGAAAGCGAAATGTGGTCGCTGATAGCCTCTCTAGGCTAGAGTTTAACTCAGAAGTATCGGCGTTGGTGTCCACGGTGGAGATGGAAGACTTGTCCACTGACAAGGTGTATGAGGTCAGCCACATTGAGGCGATGGAGATGGCGAGTGGAGTCCGATATGACCGCACAGGTCTACGGTACAGTCCACAAGGCCCGGATCACGGGATATGTTGTGAGCTACATAGTAGTAGTATTACCCAGGAGGACGCTGAGTGGTCCTATGAGGTATATGAGAATGCGAAGGCGAACATAAGAGAGGAAGAGGAGACGCAGGAAGTTTATGCGGAGCCTCCTCAAGAGCGGAGAAGTGACCTAGACGATGACCCGGAAAGAATCGGGGTACGGCTAGAAGATGGTACTATCATATAGCCTCGCCTACCGCATGGAGGCAACAACAGGCTCAAGATCCGGAGTTTAAAGAACTGATACAGTTATATCAGAACCCGGATGAGCTACGGGTGACGAAAGCGATCAAAGATCAGATGAAGGAGATGGGATGGAGAGATGGTCTACTGTGGTACAAGGGCCTTCACGGTCGCTATGCGTCACAGCCGGACAAATGGACCCTTTGGGTACCGGAGAGTCTGAGACGATTTATATTTGTCGCAGCCCACAATTGCCCACTTTTGGCGCATCCGGGTCGACAACGAACTCATATGTTCGTAGCGAGGCGATTCTGGTGGAAGAAGATGAAGGAGGAGATAGATCAGGCGGTGGATGCATGCATCCCGTGCAAGATAAACAAAACACCACTGAAGGCAAATTTCGGCCTGATTGGCGAATTTCCTCTTCATGCGGGGATGTTTGAGTTTATACACATTGATCATGTGGGACCTTTCCCAGAATCGAAGGATGGTTACAAATACCTCCTTACGGCTATTGACAGAGCCACCAACTATGTGTGGATCATCCCTGTCAAAGACGTTACCGGCAAGACGACGGCCGAGGCGCTGATCGATAGGATCATCTCACAGATCGGAGTACCAAGAAAGATATGTTCTGATCGAGGCTCGGACTTTAATAACGAGGTCATCGACAAACTATCTAAGTATTACGGGATGAAATGGCAATATGTTACTGCCTATAACCCGCGAGCAAATGGGAAAATCGAGCGGGTACACAGACCCCTCAAAGCCTCGCTAAAGATGTATTGCACGAAGAAGGAGAATCAAAGAGCATGGGTCGAGGCAGCACCATCATTTGCGTTTGCAATGAACTGTCTACCCTCTACGGCGTTAGGAGGCTCGAAGAGCTCAATCTCGCCATATCAGTTAGTATATGGGCGTGAGCCTGATATCCCGACTTCGCTCCTTCACAAAAGACACTTGGGCGGATGCGGATGAGTTGTTTGGGATGAGACTTAGAGTGAAGATGGAGGCGGAACAAATAGTCAGGGCGCATAGAGAGGCGGAGCGCCGAAAGACTGATGCTGAAGGGGTGCGACAAGCGCACTTGGATCAGATCAAATTCCAGGTCGGGGATATTGTACTGTTGTATCATCCTCAGGTCCCGAAAGGAGTCAGCTCTAAGCTGTTCACTCACTGGAAAGGACCTTATCAGATTATGGAACAGACGGGACCTCTGAACTACAAGATGAGGGGTAGAGGGAAGGTGTAAATTGTGAATGTAAGAAGGCTGATTAAGTATGATCCCTTCTTACTGGAAGATGAATCCGTTGAGGAGGCGTTAACACGGATGAAGGATGATTTCAAAGAGGTGCCGCCCATCCACAAGGAGGCTGGCATAGACCAAGACGATGCTTATCGGGCACCGATAGCTGAGAAGGAGGAGAGTGAGGTGGACAGCAAGGAGAAGACTGACAGCATAAGCGCGGTGGGGACTCAGTCTAAGTCTCCGCGAGAGCTTAGCGGAAAGAAGGAGAAGATCACAGAGGCGCAGCTAAGGAGAGCGCGGAATGATCTTATCAACGACCAACCGAGGAAGGCGATGAGGTCGATGAGATCAAAGGACGTCCACCAGGAGGAGGAGGGGACGGACACTGACCCAAACGCGGGCAACGTTGAGATTGTCCATGAGCGATGGAAGGAAGGCGATGCGATAGCAACCATCGCATGGGTGAAAAATGTTTTCTATCTGATGAGACCAGCGGAACAACATGTCGCTGATGACACTCTCTCAGACTTATACTTGATGCGGGTCGTGGCGGTCCCACGACAGATGCGTGTCACACGGACACTCAAAATATCATCAGCCGCAAAGATAGTACAACCGATACTCCAGTTCTGGAGAAGTATGGACCCGGTTGAGGATCCAAAGGCAAGACATTATCTGTCAGTATATAAAGACGCAAAAAGTCTCGAGACATGGGATGATACAATTACTCCCAGAGACAAGGATTACACTGCGTGGACCATTCAGACACTGCCAAGAGGAGTGCTTGATGTCCCTTTTGAATTATCGTTGGGCGGAATCCCTAATAAGATCTGGGACATTCTCGAACAGTCAAAGTTCGATCTGACTTTTGTTGGTGGTCCTCCACCAGGCAAAGAAATCCGCGCCAGACGACGAAGGCAGTGACAAAGAAACTATTTTTCTTTATGCGTCTCAAATAAACTGATTGATTGCCCACGGCGTATCATGATTTGATCATGCATCATCAGTTATCAATATGAATATTAAAAAGACTCAGTGATATAACTTGGCATTAGATCGTAACATACGAGTGCGAAAGGTCGATCGCGAAAGGTCGATCGACGATGATACTACACCGTATACGGGGATCGCTAGTGTATTGAGCGATGGTGTTCCCGGGTATGACCCTTTCCAAGTCCTGGGATGATGTTCTCGAAAATGAAATGTTCTCTGAAACTTTCATTAAATTATTTTTTACGATAGATTATAATATTATACTGTCGTACCTGAGCACGGTCAATCTCTACTTGTGTCGGTATATCGCAGGGTCGGGTACATACACCTCGACTTCGGATATAGCTATTAGAACTGGCCCCCTAATACTATATCATAGGATATCCGCCTTATACAAGGGTATGTCATTAAAAAAGACAATGTACTTACGATCTCCCTGTGAATAATAATAATAATTATGATAATGATAAGAAGAAGAAGGAGATCAAAGGGGGAATCGTACTACAGCACCACGTTGCTTGTATTTTTTATTAATAGTACGTTTGTTCTTGACATACTGCCGAAAAAAAAAAGAAATTGAGGGGAAGGAGTTCAAAATTTACAAGAAAGGCTAGAGAATCCGCTTTGACGTGCCGTATGAGGATATATTTATCGTCTTTTAGCGTCTATCCGTGGGTCGATGCGCTGTGTGGCATGACTCCATAGCGCATACTATTTGCAGAAAGAAATCAGAAGGTGTATGACGAAAATGCTATTTCCGTCATAAAATCGGGAGGGGGTACTGTAGGCATCACCCCCGGATAGCCGGTAAAAAGTACCTTTTCCTGGTGACAGGTGCACCAGCTTGTTTTTCAGTATTATTTGTCCGGATTGGACCTGATGCCATTTTATTCCTGGTCTGTTGCCGTTTTCCATTTTGGCTTCACTGAGCTAATACAACGAGACATCATTCTCATTCTTGAGGACTGTGTTTGGTTGTATTACCGACTTTTTACGAGCTATCGTTGGGGGCATTACACTAGCATATGCATAGTAACTTCATATGTAGGTTCTAGTAGTCGTTAGAGCCCCCATCAACTTCAAAGCAGGTAAACTCATTCAATATTCAAGATTTTGAAGTGTTGTTTGCACAGAATTCAATGTTTTTATTGGGAATAGGTAGCCGGAGGTTTAGTTTTTCAGTGTATTAAAGCTATTGCTGTGTTCTAGAGTATGTTCTGAATTTTGACAAACTAATTTTCGACCTGTTTTCCTAGTTTTTTTTTGTACAGTACTTCTCTGCAAAAACCCTTAGGCAGGATTACTCAACATAACATGTGAATTCATTTGTGCACTTGTGTGTAAAAATGAGTGCAGAGTGCATCATGCAAACATCATTTTTCAGTTAAAAACACCATACTTGCTGTGTCCTGAGAAATGAAAATTGCGGTCGAAAATAAGGGTGAAAAATAGTTAGCTACCCCTTTTTCTAAAACAAACACTTGTGTTATGCTTGCTTTTGCTTGAAACGATGTGGTTTGAACATTTACCTGCTTTGAAGTACTTGACCGACATGATTTTGGTGGCGCCGGCCCGTGAATTTCTGTGGCAATATTTGACAAGACCATGCCAATTCCCGGAGAGGTCCAAACCAGAAAAATTTCCAAAAGATATTTGAACAGACAGGCCTATCGACATACGTAGCCTTTGAAGTGAAGGCCGAACTAATTTTTTTTTGACATCATCAAAGAGATGATGGCATCATGTATTTGATGATGGCATCATCTCTTCGATGATGGCATCATCTACTGATGACGCGATCGTAAATAACATACTTATGTGATTCCATCAGCTATAGCTGATGCAATCATATATTGATGATGGCATCATCTATTGATGATGGCATCATCTATTTGATGATGCCATCGTAAATAACATACTTATGTGATTCCGTCAGCTATAGTGGATGCAATCATCGTATTGATGACGGCATCATCTATTGATGATGGCATCATGTATTTGATGATGGCATCATGTATTTGATGATGGCATCATCTATTGATGATGCGATCGTAAATAACATACTTATGTGATTCCGTCGGCTATAGCTGATGAAATCATCACAATCATGATGACATCATCTATTGATGATGGCATCATCTATTGATGATAGCATCATCTATTGATGACGGCATCATCTATTTATGATGCGATCGTAAATCACCAGTTTGACGATACAATCAGCTATATGCGATGCCGTCATCAATTTGATGATAGCATCATCTATAGACGACGCGATGATGAGGACACCACCACTTCGTAAAATACCATCTGTGTGACTGTTGCTGATGCTATCATCTATCGATGATGCCATCATATATTTGATGATGCCACGTAGATGATTGCATCGTCAATAGATGATGGCATCGTCTATAGATGTTGGCATCGTCAATTTGATGATGCGATCATATATTTGAAGATGGCATCATCTATACAAGTGCGTGTCGTAAAATACCATCTTGTGTGATTGCAGCAGCTATAGCTGATGCTATCACTAATATGATGCCATCATAATATTATATTTGATGATGCCACGTAGATGATGACATCGTCTATAGATGATGGCATCGTCTATAGATGATGGCATCATCTATAGACTGGACTTGGTCAGAAATGATGCTGCTCACGTAGATGATGGCATCGCAAATGTGATTCCATCATCAAATAGCTGATACTTAGCGCAAATTTGATGATCGCATCATCAAATTTGCGATGAAATCACTAATATGATGCGTTTTGTCCCCATAGTGGGAGTGTCTCTGCCCGAACATGTATGCCGCGAACTTGTCCACCGCCGGGAATTGGGTCTTGAGCGTTTCGGCTTCCGCATCGAAGGCGGCGCACCAACTCGCCACGTACCCGTTTGGCATCAGAGAGACCCGCCCGTGTTCGTCAACGTCCGGGAATGGCAAGTTCATGTGTGCCTGCTGTTTCGGGCAGGGCACCCAATCGCCATCTTCCGGCCTTTTGACCTTCGACTCTCCCGCCTTGTATCGGCGTATGTACCACCTCATCGTTATTGGGTGCTGTGGAGTGCCCGGGATTGTGTGCCATGCTGACACGACTTTCCCATGAGGCAGGGCCATACCCAAAATCGACGTTCTGGTAAGCCGTTAAAAGCCAGTGCGTGATGAAAATAATCACACAAAGTATTAGACTTGACCGTTGGCGGGTTGCCAAGTTCGTCTAACCTCTGTATCCCGTACTGGCAATGAGCCGGACCAGGATCGATGGCTAATGAGCTGAGAGGTTGATTGGTTTGCCGTGGGATTGTACGTGTTTTCTTTTTCTTTGTCGCCGGCTGACGTGGGGGCGGGGCCCCTTGTGTCTGGCTAACCGGCGGTGGTGTGGGGGGTAACATGGGGGGTGGTAAGGGCGGTGGTGAGTAGATGGGCATGGTAAACTGTGGTGCTTGGTAAGTATGAGGTGGCGATATCAAGCCCACCGGTGGTGGAGAATGAAACTCCGAAGTAGATTGTTGGGCATATGGGTTAGGGCTACCCCCCGCTGGAGAAGATGTAGATGCGTATGGGTTTGGAGAATGTCGCGGCCCCTGGCCCCAATACGGGTTCGAGGAGCTCGATGAGCTCGACGACGATGACCAGTATGGGTTAGGTGAACTCGAGGGGGATCTCTGATAGGAGCTGGACCCGTATAAGAGTGGTCTCCCCATGAGGTGGATGTGACGAAGGACAGTATGTCGAACTGTGGTTCGTTCGCCTTGGGCTGATGGTCCGGCAACGACAATCCTACAGCCTGCATTGCTTGCAGCAGGATGTTTGCTCTCCGCATACGTTCGCCCTTGTCAGATTTTGGGCCGAATATCTTCTTCACAAAAGCTGCATCCCACGCGGATACTTCGACCAATCGGTCAACGCGAAAACTCTGAAGCGAGAATGCGCGGTCATCGGCATCTTGTGCCTGTGACAAGACGTTTCGAATGTATCTCTCCCCTGATGTTCGACCTTTGGTGGTCGTTGCTCTAGCGATGCCCTTAAGGACTGCCACTAGTAACATCGCCAAATCAGCACGAACAAGGGGCCTTGAAGGCGTGATCAACTTTTGTGGGAGGTCCACGATTTCGTTGTGTGGAACATCGGCTTCCCACATACGTTGTGCCATTGTCGACACAAGGTCGGCGACTATAACAGGGTCGCACATGAAACCCCAGTTGGCTCCCTTGACAAATTGTTCCAGCAGGTGATGAGGTCGCATGGGAGGCTTTAAGTGTCCCCCTTGGATCAATCTACCCGCTTCCTCATCCAATTGGGGCCACTTGTGCGTTAACAAGTCTTGGGATGCCCAACGACTGGCTTTGTTGGCTAATATCTGTTTAGTGTCAGCAGCAGTGAGGCTGAACTGCCCAATCGTGCTGTCTAGACACGTATAGCCCAACAAAAGCAAGATACCCTCGCCATAATCGATATTAACTTGCGGGTTATACTTGCCATAGTCGAAAGTTGTGGCCTTGTCGAGCCGAGTCAGAGCTCGTTCGACCAACTTGTCGTTCGCAGTCTTTTGTTGTTCAGTGGTATTTGGAGGTCGGTCATGCCCGCCACCCCCGCTGTTTCCCGGAGGCGGGACAATTATCTGCCTGTGGAAGAAAACGAATGTCGTTCCCTCTGGGACGATAGTTGCTCTGCCATCGTTTCCATATGTGACATGAACCTCGTTCGCTAGGCGAATTCGGAGGATATTACTGATGGTCTGTGCTACCAACTCGCACATGGCGAGGAAATTGTACCAGTAGAGCTTGACCGCCGGATGGGGAGCGATTTTCTTTTCCACCGCTTTTCCACTTCTAACGAACTTCTCAAACACCATGTTGGCCTTGAAGTATTTGAATTTCGTTGCCATCCTACTCACCCAGGTCCACTGATGCTGTTCGATTGTGTCAAGCAGCTCGTTAAGGGTGTCCCGGGCTTGGGCAGCTGCTATTGAATCGTCCTCAGAGGGGAGAAGCTCTCGTTTCCAGCTCTTGTGCTCTGTGAGGGTAAGGTTCCAAATTGCAACCGCAGCACTTAGGTTTCGTGCCGATACTATATTCCAAGCTTGTATCTCCGAGATAAAAACCAGCAACCCTGCCGAGTTGGGCCATTTTGTGTCTATAGCGAGTTCTTTATCTGGGTCCTGTGTGAAAGGAAAAGTGAGAGAGGGTTGCAGATCCTTTTTCTCGACGAATAAGGTATTCAGCAAAGCTTGATACCTTTGGTGGTTTATCTGCCACGCCTCGTCTAATAAAGAGTCACGCACGGTTGCTAGAATCCTGTAGAGGTCCATAACATGGTGTATGGTACTGGTACCATTTGCAGTAAGGCTCGGATTGAACTGATGCATTAGTCCAATAGCCCCTTGTATCGAGGGCTCCTTGAACATACACCTGTACCAAGCCGCCTCCTCGTACATATTGTTTGGGAAAAGATGCACCGAGTTGTCGTTTAGGTTTGTCCCATGCTCCTTGTCATCTAGAGGGTTGCTTGGCCATCCCTCTGCTGGGCCTCGGTATCGGTCAAGCACTACCTTCGTTTGAATTGCACGAGCCGGAATTACCAGTACATTGTCAGGCCCTCTCCATGGGGAGCGAGGGACAGGTTCCTCCTGTGCTCTGCTTCCTCCCCTTGCAGGAGTGGTAAAACCGCCGCCTGCGGCGGCACGGCAAGACAGTGACTCGTTGTGTGTACGATTTTGACACCTCAAGCAGTGTGTTTGGAGTGTGTAGGGAGCATGGAAAGTGCACTCAGTGGGGCAGAAACATTAGGGGGCTCACTAGTGTGATTGTTGACACATTGTCGAGCCAGAGGAGTGCTTAACAGGAACACACAAGGAGAGGGAAAACACCCTCCTATCAGTTCTGTCAACACTCCTACACGTATACCTACACATACTCCTCACGAGGAGAATAACCAACAATTACACTCTCTAACTCTTGTTTGTACTGCCACAAACACGTAACACACACAAACGTTGTTGACACGTCAACACGTGCAAAGAGGCCGTAGAAAAACAAACAAACGACACACATACAGAATTTTATTCCTTTGGCATAAAACCTGTTTGTACAAATAACACCCATCCCACACCAAAGAATGTAGCCATCTCTCAAAGGGGTGGTAGGCCAGTCTATTAAGACATAGGCCGGGGGAATTGAGTGTAAATTAAAGACAGGGAGGCTAAAAAGGAGTGTTTTGGGAACGATTTTTATTTTTGTTAGCAAACAACGAAACACACACCCCACATCACACTCAACACTCCACACGTGTTGTGTGGTGTCATATAGGTCAGCAAGGACAAGAACTCGGATACCGAGTGGCTTCCAAGACAATCGTCAGCAAGTGTGTGAAGAGTCTACAGCACTCGGTACAGTCACACATTAAGACATACACGACAACACTCACAAACCTACCTACCACAATCAGAAAAGACAAACGAAGGTTGTTCTTTGAATTGGAAAAAGACTCCTTCTTGAAAAAAGGAAAAGAATAAGGTGATCCATTGGGCAGAGCCCAGAAGGAATCATCGAAAACCTTTTTGTACTTTTTCTGCTGTGTGACTCATCAGAAAGGTGGTTACAGAGTTGCAGGAAATTTGTTGTGTATAATTGGCAGGGTGCACATGTACACATCGTCTGGCTTGGCAGAGGGAGCAGCAAGGCTTCCCCCGACAGAGGGGGAGGGTGAGTCCACCAATCCCTTGACTGTTATCTGTCGATTGTTGTGTTGGGCGTGAGTTGGTTGCGGTGTTGTATAACATCGTGCTTGACACAAGCATTGATGACACAGTGAACAGAACACATGACAACAAAAACAAACACACAACAGCACACTCACACACACGAGAACATACGACTCTGCTCGTCTCAACCCCTCAGGGGCACACTGAAAATTGCGTGGATAGGCTCTACAACGAGGTCATCCACCGCAATAAAACTAGACATGTCTGAGGACGCAGACGGTAACGACACGCCGCTTTGTGGGCCTCTGTGCAAGATTTCATTGTTGTTTTTGTGCACTGCAAGCTTCTAACACCTCCCCAACTCATTTCCTACACTTCTCCACTACCTTTCCTTCTTTCTTTGCTTAGGGGAGTGGCTTTTTTCAAATTCAACCGCTGAAATGAAATTTGGAGGATATTAATATAAAAATCTAGGCTGGGACTCCACTTTTGTCGGTTACAATCAAAAGATATTATTTAATGCAAGCCAGGGTATTTATCCGTCCAATTCCACAGCACTCTGAAAATAACCTAATCTTCCTCCTCTACAAAGAGAGGAAACTAGTATGGCGGAAAATGTAGGAGACTGTCAGAGCCAAGCAACAAAAAGGAAAAAGAGAGGCATTTCCCAGTGTCACCCCTAACGACATATGTAATTTCAGTATAAGGAAAAAATCCTTAGTCAGGGGTTTGATTTTTTTGAATTTATTATTTACGCATAGGATTCCTCATATATTTCTCGAAATATTTCACTATGGTGAGCATATACTTATCTTTAGTAGTTTTTGAGAAATCTGTAATTGAAGTTGTGAAAAAAAGCACCATTACGTGTGGAAAAAAATTTGGAAAAGACAGGTCGGGCCGTAATTTTTTTGCTGATTCAATGTGGTAAAAAAATAGTTTGCAACCACGATTATGATTAAAGAATCTGTCTTTGTTTGTTACTTTATTAGCTTTTGAACTATGAAACGTTGTAAAATACGTCTTTAATAAATAATTTGATCGAATTTCGGAAAATTTTCAGCATCTCTGAGAAACACCGTGTCGGCAGCCCCGGGCTGGAAAACAGTCCTCAAGGGCAAATGAGAAAGCAAACAAAAATCTATTATGAAAATAATTACTGCTCCTATAGCTCATAAACGAGTTGGGGGGGGGGGGGTGCAACTACACTACGGCTTGAATTCTGGGGGAAGGGAAGCTAAAAAACATATGAAACCTAGAAGAAAACTGGTCAAAACTTTTTTGACATTCCGACATCTTGGACTTACCTGCCTCCAGGAATGAAGCAGGCACATCCCTATTTCAATATTTTTGTATCTTTCGTAAGTATATGTCAGGGAGACATGATTACAAAAAAAAAATCGAGGAGCAAGGTCAAGGAAAAAATGTACAGGCATGTTTTGGTCAGACGAGGTGGAGTTGTGAAAACCCACTTTTGGTTTGTAGCTTCTAGGAAAAATAAATAAAAATCCTTTGGTGGAGCTTTAATTTATGATAATAAAAGATGATTCCAATACTTGAAAGTCTTAAAACTGATGAATAGTAAGATGTATGTGTCCCCAAAACCAAAAAAATACAGGTTTTGTGATTTCGAGTTTTTGTCTTCTACAGACATTGACAGATTACACAAAGTTGGAGAAATACGTTTAATAATCATACAAAACGGTTTATCTAGTCATCTGTGTAAGAAATAATTCTCAAGCTACAAATATTAGATTTTCATGTTTCGACAAGGAAAAATATTTGATTTTCTACTAGCTACTAGTTTGTAGCCTACAAGTAAACGTATCAAAAGATATTTGGTACAAGTGATGAAAAACACTCAAGCATATGTAAGTTCTCCTATGGGCAAGTGGTCGTTAGCATAATAAACATAGATCCGTTAAACTTTATCATATGAAAATTGTACCCTTGAAAACTTTAAGTAAAAACATTTAATTTAATGAAAGAATCATTGAAAAATAGTAAAAACTGACTTCAAACCAATCAATTTCCCGTCGCCCACCGCTTTTTCCCAACTAATTTGCACCCCCCACCGGAAAAAACTTGCCACCTTGCCACCTCAAAAAATGGTGCTTGTGATGACCAAAAATCAGAGTCAGTTTTCATATGTTCCCTGTATGCTCATCAATAAATTTTAAAAAATATCTTTCTGTGTATGCTTGTAATTAAATGTACAAAGTTTTTTTACAAAAAGGTAACCTTAAGCCTGCAAACAAACCGGCCAAAATCAGCAAAAATAGAGCATAAGGCCCTCACTCAGAATTTTTTTGATTTAAATACAAGGCCGGCACAAGTACAGAAAGTGAAGGAAATCAAAGAGACTATTTAATAAAAGCATTTTGTACAGAAAGTGCAGAAAAAATTGAAAATCTCTAAAGATTTCACCCATGATTTTTTTAGCCTGTCTGCAGCCCAGAATAGATCACCAACAGCAGGGTTACAAAGAAAGGAGCAGTAGTTGAACATATGCAAAACAAAGACCATGTGATTGTGAATAGATTCAGCACATTACATTCCCAGAAAAGCACACACAACACATATAGGAGTGATACAAGACAGGTGCAAAAAAGGGCTTCAGGGAAGAAAGAACAACACATGCTACAGGTTAGTTTACAACACACCATTTTGCAGACAGCATGGGCACAACGTTTGGAAAGACTGTGCAAGGCCACGGGACGTGAAAGTATGCATGAGAAACACACACAAAAAAAAACACAAAACCCTCTCTAGCCATGACTTTTACCAATCTCGACACCGCAAAAACCGTTGATGATGTCATCATCTATTTGACGATGTCATCATCAAATAGATGATTGCATCATCAAATAGATGATGACATCATCAAATAGACGATGCCATCATCAAATAGATGATGACATCATCTATTTGATGATGCCATCATCTATTTCATGATCCTATCATCTAGTAGTATTTCCAGGCCGCTTTGCCAGCAGTGTTTTTATTTAGTACTTGAATTACTTACATTGATTGCATCAGCTATATGATTGCATCAGCTATAGCTGATGGAATCACATAAGTATGTTACTTAAGACTGCGTCATCAATAGATCAAGTTGGCAGTTTAGTTGCAGTACCGACACTGCTCCAAATATCTCATGAAGGAACTAAAACTTGATTACCCGGCAAGCAAGCGCTTAATATATTAAATTTATAATGACAAACCATGTTTTATTAAATTACAAAATTGAATTATAACTGTCATTCAAGTTGGTAAACTAACTCAGAATTGTAGTTTGGGTACAGCAACAAGCTTTGAACCGTCGGGCTCTGCCGTAGCTCCAAGCGGTTTTGGTACAACCGTAACGGCTCCAAGCACTTGATCCAACAAAAACAGTCTGGGTTCACCTAGAGAATCTTCGTCCCCGTTGAGAACAGCAAGGGATTTTCCAAGGACTACTGGAGAAAGTTGACGGTACTTGACTACTCTGAGGAAACGCAGACGCTTGCCTGATCCTGACTGAGATGGCTCGTGTTGAGCAACTTCAATACCATAATCAACCCTGTTCCATGATTTGTCTCGCAGTAGCACGAAACTCACGGAGCTGTTCATCGCGCGTCGCTCACTCAAGCCGCGTGTGCAGGTGAAACGTGCAGGTGAAACGTTGCCCGTGCACAACAAATTTATTAAACTGAAACGCTTTGCCTGTCAGTGTTCTCTCCACGTCTGCTGGGATCAATTCCCTACAGGTAAAGGTTTATGTCAAAGTATGTACCCCAAGTAGCACAATGTCATACTTACAAGTACTATGAAACGATGCTAAGTCTTGCCAAGAAGCTACTTGCGAAATGACAGAACGTACCAATCTACACCGGACATGGATCCTCCCGATCGAAAAGGTGCAGCAGTACAAGAGCGCCCTGTACCAACACATTGTCATACTAAGGAAGTGCAAGGAGTATAAGCGTTAGTTGAGTTTTCAATGTATTAGTAATTACTAAGTAAAAACACTTTGCCTGCTTGCAAAGCCTGGAAATATAGATGATAGGATTATCAAATGGATGATGACATCATCAAATAGACGATGGCATCATCAAATAGATGATGGCATCATCTATTTGATGATGCAATCATCTATTTAATGATGCCATCATCTATTTGATGATGCCATCATCAAATAGACGATGCCATCATCAAATAGATGATGCCATCATCAAATAGATGATGCCATCATCAATTCAATATATATACAACCGGATCACATATTAGAGGATGCCATCATCAAATAGATGATGCCGTCATCAAATAGATGATGCCATCATCAAAATATGATGATCGCATCTTCAAATGATGATCGCATCTTCAAAATGGTGATCGCATCATATATTGCTGATCGCATCTTCAAAATGGTGATCGCATCACATATTACTACCAACACGACCTACATGATTTCCTACAGAAATCCTTCTATCTTTGATCCAAGACCTCCCTTGCTTGCTTGCTCATAGTCAGACTCTACAGAATTTTCCCTTTTGCCACCTTTGCCATCGGCAACTCAGTACTAAAATCATAATAGCGAATTTTGGTAAGGTTTATATGTTTATTTTGATTATTTGTGTTGGACATCATAGATATCTAATTGATAAAAATCAACTTTCAATGTTTTTTCAAGTAGCCAGGATCACTAGATCAGCAAAAGTATAGCAAAATAGTTGCAAGTATTTTTACAGTTAGTTACTTCTTATTTGCCACTTTCCTGCTGAATTTTTATATACTGTGATTTCAAAGCAAATAGTTTAACTATGTTAATATAATAAATTAATGAAAAATCAATTTTAAATCATATTACATCATACAACACAATTGTGCGGGGGCGCCACCTGAAATTTAGTGAAACTTACAACTTAAAATTTACATATTAAGTTAATAATACATGCGTCGCTGAAACAAAATAAAACTGGTAGCATTTACTTTTTAATTCATTTAAACGATCACGGAAAAGCTGAATTTCAATTAATTTTGAATTTATATAACTGATTTGTCATAGTCACTTGACTTTTCCGGTGTGAACTCACGGGTCACAGTTTAAATTTACGCAAGCAATTAAAAAAAAAAAAAAAAAAAAAAAAAAAAAAAAAAAAAAAAAACTTTTATCATTTTAATACTGAATCTCACCATGAGTTTCATACATTAATCGTTAAAGATTCCAAGTGACTGGGGAGAAGATTCTGAAGAAGAAGAAGAAAAAAAAACGGTCACATGGCATCACGATTCAAAGCATTAAATATTAGTAGCAGTAGTGGTAGTAGTAGCAGTAGTAGTACTAGTAGTAGTACTAAATAATAATAATAATAATAATAATAGTAGTAGTAGTAATAATAATAATAATAATAATAATAATAATAATAATAATAATAATAATAATAATAGTGTATCTCCTGCCAATTGCTGAGCCAAAAGGCCATGTGCATCCAGTCCTCCATTCCATAAGGAAAGTCTCCACACCAATCGGTGGAATAAAGGAAGTGACGGCATAGAACATTACTCTAGGAGCTTTATACCAATCAGCCCATGGAAAGGACCGATGGCCTATGTACTCCCTAGAAGATCGGCATATGGGAAAGAGAGGGCCCCGCGCATCTCTTCAACAGGAGCCAGGGCCTGCCGGCGTGCGTAAGCTGTGCGAACCCGTGCTCCCCCAACGATCGTGCGGTGCTACAAGCCTACGAACCACGGGCAGAAGCGAACTGTCTGTCTTTCCGGGCCCTGGCGCTTGCCTTTGTTGAAAGGCGGGAGGCTTTGCTGCGGGAAGAGCAGGCCAGGGCGCCCGCCCTGGCGGCCAAGATCCTTGATCGCGCCAACACCTTTCGCTGCCCCTGCAACAGCGGAGGCATTGCCTGCAACGCCAGCTACATCAACAACTACCTGAAGAAGACCGGAGAAGTCGTGGACGGCGAGGAACGGTACGTCAGCGACACCAACTGCTTGGTGGTCAAGTGCGAGGTGTGCACGGGCCAGTTCTGCGCTCTTTGCGGCTACGCGCCCACCGAGATCGAAAGGCAGGAGTACAAGGAGCTGCACAATGGCGAGGACGTCTATCCCGATATACACCACGACCACTTCTACGGCCGGCGTTGTCGCATGAACTCGCTTCCCCTCTCGGAAGCCGGCGAGGGTCGCGTGTACTTAACTACCGCCGAGGACCGTGAACTCTTTGCAGCGCACTGCCGCGCCCGCGCCTACCTCATCGCAGCCCAAGAACTCCGCGACGTGCACAACGAACTCAAGGTGCAGGTGGCGGAGCGGCTCGTGGACCTGGACAAAACCTTTGTGGATTTCAATCCAGTGGAACCTAACTGGCTCTGTCCGTCTCGCACGTGCATCAAGGACGGCACCAGCCAGGGGCATTCCAACCCGTCCGTGCGCGCCCTGTGTACTATCTGTTCGCATCCCGCGCCCTGCATCTTCTTTTGAGGCACCTCAAAAACCCAGCAAGAAAAAAAATAGTTTATTCACAAATAAATCTAGACTTTCCGTATACAGCAGCCAAAAAAACAAATCAGCATCTCTCCTCGGGGGGTGGGAGATTTTCTTTAATTTGGTTCAATAGAACAACCGGGCCGGGTTCTTGCTCCAAGTAGAGCGTGTCAGTTCGATCACGAGGGAATGTTTGTCCTCCACATGCCCCCGCACGCGCCCCAAACACACGTAACCCTCGACAGGTTCGTGCAGACAACTTCTGGACACGTCGAAAAGCCAGGCCACGAGCCTCTCCATAACCGGGGCGATGTCACCATCCGCAAGATTTTGGCTCTTCCATTCCCTGGTGATCTGCAAAGTCCAGGCCTGTGCGTAAAACAGCAAACGGGAGCGGCCGCCTAAGTGCTCTACTACGTATTTTTCGAAATCATTCCCGTGCTGGCGGTAGAATTTGCCCCCGGGCGGCACGCGGACCTCCGGCGCCTTACTACCTTGGAGGCTTTGAATTAACTCGGTTAGTTTTTGGTCTTCTGCCCGGGGGAAAGCCCGCTTTTCCTGTCTCCAGGGTCGCAGTTCTGGACGGCTGGGGGCAAGCGGCCTGCGGCGTTTGGGGGCCCGTGGCTGCTCTTGGTCTTCCGACACCAGCACAAAACTGCCGTAAGCAAACTTCTCCAAGGGGGTACTAGCCGCTAGGGGCAGCATGGCCAGCCCGCCGGTCTGTACACGGATAAGCTTGTTCGGAACATCCCCGGGTGAATGAGTCTCGTCCGTAATGCCTAGCAGAACCTTGCAGTTTCCGGAGCGCATAGCAGCCATGGCGGGGCTGTTCCATTTATAGACGCGCAGCATATCGTCGGGGTCCTCGCTGCGGAATTTCCCGCACGTGTACATAATATCGCCTGCATAGATTCTCTCCTCGTCGTCGGCGCAGGGCTTTCCCTCGCAAAACACCGCTGCTTGCGGCGCCCAAGTAGTCTCCATCGCGTCGGCCCCGAAATTGTCGCTCATTGTTTTACTTTCAATGGCACACGAGCAGTCACGAAAAACGGGGACGAGTGAAAGAATGTGGGCGGAGGCTGTCTTTTCCTTTTTTTTGTTTGGTTTTGCTGATTTGGGCGCTTTTTTGCTGGTTTCTTGAGAACGTGCCTTCCCCGGCTTTCCGGTTCCCGGCCATCCCAAATTCTCCCCCCCCCCCCCCCCCGCCGCCCTCTCCCGAAACACAACAAGAACGGGGGGCCTGTTTGCCCCTCCCCGTCCCTCTGTCTCCCCCCCGCCGCCGGCCCTTTCCCCCCCCCCCCCTCCAGAACCCGAAACACACAAGAACGGGGGGGGACCTGTTTGCCTCCCCCCCCTACTTTCTTTTTTATCCTCTGCGTACAGACGTTCTTTTTTTTTTTGCAAGAAGCAACAAAGAAAACACATTTTTTCTTTGGCCTTGTTCTCCTTTGCCCGTGCCGGGTTTTCTTTTGGTTTGGGTCTTTTTCTTTGGCTACCACATGTCGCTAGCACCCGTCGTGTGCGTACCCTGCGGCAAACCGCTGGGCGGACTGTGGGAGCTCTTTGTCCGCTGGCAGCGCGAGGGCTTCACCGACGCCGAAGCTCTGACCGGCCTAAACCTTCAGCGCGAGTGTTGCCGTGCGGCCCTGCTGGGCAGCAAAGACACTGGGCCCGAGGCCGTGGTGCGCCGGGGGCTGGCTCGCGCGAGAGCTAAGTCAGGAGCGGACGGAGCCCCCGGCGCGCCGGCGCCGGGAGGGCAATCCTAAACCTTCTGGACCCGGCAAAACACTCGTCGTCAAGGCAGCGCAGGTGGAGGAACGAGGCGCCGAACGTAACGGAAACGGGGTTGCTGCGGTGGGTGTACAGCGATTGCGCGGTAGACTTGAAGGGGCAGACGCACAAGGCACGAACCCCCGGCACGCCGAACCAGCTGGCCACCCCGTCCGCCCCACGCTCGCCCTTCTTGGCCCGGCCCCAGTCCAGCAGCTCAGAACCGTCGTTCTCGCGTCCCAGGTACGGCAGCACTAGCCAATGCAACAAGCGCCGCGCATCGGCCTCGTCCAGGTGCGGGCGGGCCTGTGCCGCCAGTTCTGGGCTGCAGCGGAGCTGGGGGCAGCAGTCACCCCAAGTCAAAGCAATAGCGTCGCCAACAGGAGGGGAGGAGCTGCGGCCCCTGGGCACCCCCCGCGCCATGGCTACGGGGCGTGGGGCGGCGGCGGCGTAGACTACAGACCACAGCGCGTGCTCGTCGGGCGGCGCCGCGGAGGCGGGGCTGTCCGGCAGGGCCCAGGCCCGGCTGGACGCTAGCTCGCTGAGCCGGGGGGCAATGTCCGGCGGGTTCTGCCAGCGCGCTAACCCTAACCCGTAGTGCGTGCTGCAGCCGAGCACAAAGTCCGGCCAGCTCAGTTGTCGCTTGTGCAGCACTGGTCCCTCCAGCACCCCAAGCGGGGTCAGGGGCCTGCCCGCCCACGTGACACGGCACCCCCTAGTAAAACACGGCGTGGGCCCCTGCTTCGCCAGCGCCTGGCACGTCTTGCACTTCTCTCGCTTGGCCTTGTCCGAGTAGAGCAGGCGCATAGGCCTCTTTTCGTCGTACACGCCCTTGTCGAGGGCTTTGCACAAGGAGTTCCCGAGCAGGCTGTCGCGGCGGTACTGGCGTACGCAGCGGCTTTGTACCTCAAGCAATAATTGCAGCGCTGTGCGTTTGTCCAGCGTCAGGTCCGCGTACACTAGCCTAAACGATGGCTTGTAAACACGCCTCAGCCCGCACAGGCCCGAGGCATGCAGTAAGTGCGCCCGCCGCGCTCGTTCGGCCCCTACGAGCTCCTGCACGCACGAATGAACGAACGCGACCAGACAACCGCCGTCCAGCTCGGACGACTCAGACCACTGTAGAAGCTCGGGCGGGCAACCCGTAGCACCGTTTTTGAGCTCGAAGTCTAGGTCAATGTAAAAGCGTGGCGTTCGTGGGTGGCTGATCTCGGCCAGCGCCAGCGTGCGCGGCTGCTGGCTGCACATGAGCGACCCGACCAGGCGCAAATAAAAGGCATCGTCTTCGGGGAACTTGTACTTGCCGCAAGCAAAGTTGGTGCAGTTTATGTCGGCGTCGGCCGACTCTACGCGGTACTGGGAAGCCAATTTCAGCAGTTCCTTGTAGCTGTCGCTAACCGCCGCAGGCGCGTCTCTTTCCAACTAGGCGGCTCCCACAACTTACCAGCTCCTACAGACACTGCGCGGGCCATGCCGCTTCTGGGCTCGCTCGGTTCTTACGCTTTCCACGGCGCGCCGCCGTTCTCCCCCGTGCCCCCCCCCCCCCCCCCCCCCCCCCTGTTACGCAGTGCTCCCCACCCCCTCCCCATTCTTTTTCTCCTTCTTTTCTTTCTGCTGAGACGGCGTTCTGTGTTGTTAACCCGCGGGCCCCCCCCCCCCCACTCACACTCATCCCTTTCTCACCCCCCCCCCCCCCCCAGGCATGCCCTTTCAACCTCAACACGCCCTTCCGACCAGACTGCATTCTCTGTGGGAATATAGTCTGCGGGGCGAGATCTATCCATGTACGGGAGAGAGGAGGGCACGAGAAGACAGAGAGTGGGGGGGGGGGGGGGGCGGCCGGTAGCTATTCCTAAACCCCGGCCCCCATCCCTCTCTTTCTCTCGCCCTTGTCGCGCCACCCCTCCCTCCCCATCATCAGCATCATCTCTCTCTCTCTCTCCTCCCCACGCCTTAGCTCCCCCCCTCCCTCCCCCATCATCTCTCTCTCCCCCCCCCCCCCATCCCGTACACCTTAGCTCCTCATCCCTCCCCCCCCCCCCATCATCTCACACCTCTCCCCCCCACTCTCTGTCTTCGCGCGCCCACACACACACACACACACACCTCCCTCCCGGGAAAAAAAGTATGAGAGCCGAGCGCTGTTTATTTGTTTCATTTTCTTCTAGACCAAGAAGAAAAGACCTCCGCGCTGCTGTCCCCCCCCCCCACCCACGTCGGGCCCCTCTTTCCTTCTCTGGACCTATATTTCTCTCTTCGGCGGCTATTGTCAACCTAGCCTATCCCCCCTCCCGCGCCCTCATTTCTGACCAGCCGCTGCCGGTGGATGAGCGCCCCAGAGGATGATGAAAAGTGTAAGAAAACCGTCAGTGTGGGGCTGCGCTGGCGGGACCTGGTTGCCTCGCCGCTGTCGGATTTCGTGAAGTTGACAGAGGCAGTCCTAGCCAAAAGAATCCAGTTGTTCGAAACGCTGCCCCCTTACCGGCAATTGTTGTTTGCGAACGGGGTGTTAGCTCATGAATTGAGTTATCACTTCGAGGTGCAGGAATTCAAGTTTGCGTCGTTCAGGCCCCGCCTCTTGCGCGCGCTGGGGCCCGAGGGCTGCCTGTCCGCCACCGGCAGCGGCTGTCGGGCCCCAGCGCGCGCAGACACGGGCGTGGGGGCGGCGCCGCCCAGCAAGATCCTGCCCGAGTTCTTGGACAAGGCCTGGAAGGGCGTCATGGGGTCCGCAGCAACTTCGCGTCCGTTCTCCCCCGTGCCTAACGAGCCGGAGGAGCTTAGCCTGGAGCTGCGCCTCGGAGACTTCCGTCTGAGCGACCACGAGGGTAGTTCGGACGAGGAGGCGGACGAAGACTCGACTACCAACACCAACAGGAAGGACAGACAGGAACTGCTACTTCTATCGCTCCAATGGGTCAGGGCCGCGTCTGCCTTGTTCGAGATGGTCACAAAGCAGCAGAGCTTGGTGGCTGTGCTGAAACGGCTGTTCGACTGGCACGATCTGAAAATCACTTTCACGATTGCCTCCGTCAGGTGCCACGCCGGCGACAATGTCGACGATTGCCTGAGGGTAGAGCAGGGCCTCCCACTGCCGCACTACGCGCTGGCGTGCCCGAACGCCCCGCAGGGCGAGTGCCGCCGTTTTCACTGTCCGGCCGTTAGGAAACTGCTTGTTCTCAACGTGGCCTGCATGGCCTAATTTTTTTAATTAAAGCAACCTTCATATTACTTTTTGTTAGTACAGCGTGACGCAGGGCTGTATGTGCACGTGCGACAGTGACGGCAGGTGTCGCAGGTCGGTGGGCGGCTCCGAGTCGTGCGCCACCCCGCGCCCGTACAGCAGTTGTTGGATCTCTTCGAGCGCGCGGGACAGTTCCCCCTTGTAGTTCCGCTCGTCATTATCCGCCAGAACCCGTCCCACGTAAACCGACGCGCCGTACCAGTCGTGGCCCAGGAGTGTGCCCGTACACTGCCACGCGGGCAAGGGTTCGTCGGTCCTAGTCACCAGCGGCCTGAAGCGCCACACGACGCGCTGCTGGCTTCTTTTTTCTTCGCCCGGCTTGGGCCCGTACAGGACGGGCTCCAGCACCAGCCACAAGTCCAGCGTGACCTCGGGCGGTAATTGGTCCAGGCCAAAGCTCAGGCCTTTCCTCTCCATCCCCACTGTCTCCCCCGGCGCCCAGCGCGTGTGCGAGCCGTCCTCGTCGGGCCTGGCCTTCTTGAAGGAGGGCAGGGCCCAGATGTTAATCAGCCCCGAGTCCGTGCCCGTGTAGTACACGGGCCCGCGGCGCAGCACGCTGCCGGTCATGGCCGGGATGTAGCTCCGCGCGTTGGTCTCCGTGCTTTGTATCTGGTCCAGCACTCCGAGGGGCGTCAGCAGGGTCAGGATAGAGGCGGCCCGGTGGCGCACGAGCTGCTCGGCCGCCTTCGCCTTCACCTGCCTGAGCGAGTAGTTTGCGCGGAACAGGTTGATCAGGCACTTGAACGCTTCGTTCGGCGGCCTGTCCGTCTGTAGCGGCTCGTACTTGCACATGTAATTAATATACGACGGGTTGGTCACGAAACACAGCACGCGGCCGGAGACCGCGGACATAACCTCTGCCGCGTCCCCCCCCGTGCCATAGAAGTTGCTGTCGACCTGCACCTCCTGCAGCACGTTCTGGCGGCGGAACCGCGGGTCATCCCGGGTGATGAAGATCTCGGTGTTAATGGGCGGCTTCATAATAGGGCCCAGCCCGTTTCGTTTGCCCAGGTAATCATGGCGTTTGGCCGTGAAGCCGAACCTGGCGTCTCGCAGGCGCCTCTCGCCCTCGAACCAGCCGCTAAAGTCCAGGCTAGGTGTGGCGTTTACGGGGGCTAGCCCCCGCACATCCTTGCGCACGTGCTCGGGGGCCGTCCTGTTGATCGTGTCCCTGCCATCTCCGACCCGCCGCAGCAGGTTGAATTCGTCATGGATCTGTCTTTCCAACGCGCGTTCCCCGGTCCGGGGCCGAAAATACCGGTCTTGGTCGTCAACGTTCATGCTTTGTTTTGGGGGAGGGTGGAGCGCGGGGTGTGCGCGGCTTGGTTGGCCCTTTTTTTGGGGAGGGGGGCCGGGCTTTTGTTTTTTTGGTTTTGTTTTTTAGCAAAAGAACTGTCTGCCGCCTTTCTTGTTCTCCCTCCCTCTCTCTCTGTTTTCTTTCCTGCCGCCTTAGTTGTTCTGCTTTTTTTTTGCTGGGTTTTGTGGGAGGGAAGGGCGGGCCGGGGGGAAAGAGAGGCAGGGAAAGAAACTTAGCTGTGAAAAAACATCGCAGGCAAACGGGGGAGGGGGGGGGGAAGAGAGAGAGGAAAGAAAAAGGATGGCGGGTCGTTTCTTTTTTCTTTGTTGGGGAGACGGGGAGGGGAGGGAAAGAGAGGTGGGAGAGGGAAAGGGGCACAAGAGAAAGAAAAAAAATGACAAGCTTTCTTTAAAAACAGGGGGTGGGGGAAACGGCGCGGGGGAAGACGAGCGCAGGGGGGGGAGGGCTGTACACAAATTAAGAAAAAGGAATGGACAGCACTGCGACAGACGCCTGCGTCCTCGTGTACTTCAACGAAACCCATGGAAGTGTACATGTCTGGCTAAACTTAGATGCACTTGGCGAAAACAAGGGATTGCTGACCGACTTACGCGAAAGTCTACAGCATGAAGGGCATCACCCTCCTCCTATTATTCACTGGGCATTCCAAATCACAACCGAACTGAAAACAGACCAGAAGGAACTCTTCAGGCAACTTTTTGACCCAGCCCGGGAGGTACTGGCGAAGAACATCGAATTTATAGATCGGGAGTTAAGGCCAGTGAGCCAAGACGCTGTGTCGGCAAGCTGGATCATCAGTGCAAAAAACAACACAAGGGCGCGTGTGTACGTCGTCAAGGCAAGGCCAACCAAAAAGCAAAAGACACAAAGCAGCGCTCCCGCTACAGACGTGGTTTTTTTACAGCGACAAGCGGTAGAAGCCGAGGAAAAGGTGCAAACAGCCCTGGCCAATGTAAAAAGCGCGCAAGAAGAACTTGAAAGAGCTTTGGTGGAAGCAAAGAAAGCATCGCAAACGCTTGCAAATTATTGGGCAGGAACGAAGGGACCAAGAGAACAAGATCTAGAGGGTGGTGATCAAGCGTTGTCTGAACCTGCAGAGGAAGAAGAAGAAGAAGAAGACGATCAGCTGATGAGAGCGGGTTTAATATCCGACACGTCTGGAGAAGAAGACGAAAAAGAAGAAAAAAGTCCCGGGCCCCCCCATCTAGATGCCAAGATTTTAGAGTGCGACCTCTGCCCTCCTGGAGAGAGAAGCGCACTGGCTTGGACGGAGCACCAACTACGACAGTTTCTTTACGAGCAGCACGAGTACAGGCCCCGAGAAAAAAAGGAGGGGGAAGGCGACAGCTCGAGCACGCTGGGGTACGCCAGCGTGTTGCGATTTCTGATGCCGGACACGAGTGACGAATTCCCAGAAATCAAGCCGGGCTCGCGGCAACTGCCCCCCACGCTGCGCGCCAACACCGAGCCCGTGATCCTAGCCAACCCAGGCAGTTCGGCGCACGCCCGGACGCTGCGGCTGCGCTCCTTGGCAGCGGCCGCCGTCAACAAAAAGTACGGGGAATGGGGGCTGCAAACCTACAGATTTGTCGAGCAGCTGCCGGGCCCGTGGTACTGGAAGACAGAGCCGTCCTCCGAAGGTTGGAGCCACCTAGGCAAAACAACAATCGCTACCAAGGGCGAGATCTTCCTGCACGGCTTTATTAACCCCTCTGCTACGGGCCAGGAACTCGTGTACCTCTACCGTGACGCTCCATTGAGCGTTACGGTCCAGCCCATGACGATGGTCCTGTTTCCTGCACGAGTCTATGTGAAGAATCTAGGGCAGGGGTACTGGCTCCGGGTTTGTTTCAGGTTCTGCCAAGGTCTTGCAAGTCCTTACTTCGGGGGTTTGTTTGAAAGTGGTAAGACATGGGAACAGAAACTTAAATTTTGCCGGGGGCTCAAGAATACCATTGGCCATGCACCCAAGTACGTACGAGACTATCTAGTGCATTACGCTTATTACGACGACGAAAAGAAGCTGAACTACGGCAGCCTCCGAGAACTCAAACAAAAGTGGGACCGGATCATGTTTGCCTCCACCTTGAACTCAGACAAATTTAGGAAAGAACCCGAAAAAAAGATGCAAGCACGGTTCGATGCTCTGTGCGAATTCTTGAAAGCACCAGAACACGAACAACATCAAATTGTGCTAGCGCGCGCGCTGCGCCCTTGGACCAGTCAAAAACAGGACTGCTTTGACGACTTCAACATGCACTGTGATCCCGACGGCAGGATGCAGCCGCTCTACCCAGTAGAGTGGCTAAGGAAACAAGAAGAGGAGCCGCAAGAACAAAAAGAGGCTGAGGTGCGAAAGCGAAAAGAGGAACTCCAAGCGCATCAACGCGTTCTGTCGTGCTGGTCCCTCTCGACGGTCTCCCACTACAGCAATTTCGATGGGATGACTGCACCTAAAATATCATTCGAGTACCTGCAGGCCAGCTTCCAGACCGACGATTTTATTCAACCCCGATTGCTGGCAGACGCCGAGGCTTGCACACGTTCGGCCGACTGCCTGCTGCCCGGCGTAGGGTTTTACGCGGAAAAAGGGAGCACCAAGAAGAAACGTTGGCTGGCGCGCCTACCATTCTTCGCGCCCTGCCAGCGGGGTGGAGAGAAATTCTTTCTGCCGGTTTCTCCTGAAAATTTACGGGGGGCCTTTCTGAGTGGACCGGTGCGATTATCCCCTCCTCGTCCTCCCTCTTCTTCTTCTTCATCCTCGTCTTCCTCTGCTCCTTTTGCTCCTTTCGTTTCTTCCTCCTCGTCTTCCTCTGCTCCTTTCGTTTTTTCCTCCTCGTCTTCTTCCGCTTTTGATGCATCACAATAAGAAGGAAAACAGAAAACCGTCGTTTTGGAGGGAGGACAACGGGACGGAAGGGTCGGAGAGAAATCCGGCCTAGCCCGCTTTTTTTTGTTGTTAAAAAAATTCGGTGTTTTATTGTTACTGCGTCGTCAAAATATCTGACTGGTCCAGAAACAGGTGCTGGACCCCGCCAACTTCTCGCCAGCGCCAGCGCAGCTTATGGAGCCACGGCTTGGGGACCGGCTGGCAAAATCCAGTCAGAACCGATTCAGGGGCTGCAGGGCCCAGTGACAATACTCGAACGCACCAGTCGGGGACTGCGCCATGACCGATCGCTGCAGTAGCACGCCCTGCTCGGCCTGGGCCCGGCCTTGGCGGCACAATTCTATCCACTTGCAGGACACGTCGCGGTAGCACAGCACGCACAGGCGGTCCGAGGTTATGCCCCGCAAGAGGTTGTAGCTCTCCGCGGCCATCTTCATAAACCTGTGTGTATCGTCCTCGCCCGCCTGCGCGCGCATGTACTTTAAAAAGTTATCTTCGTTGGCTTCTGGCCTGAGCATGAATGTCTCGTAGTAGTTGTAGATCCAGAGTTCTTCGGCCGACAACTGCATCAACAGCGGGCCCGGCCTGCGAGGAATGGCAGTTTTTGTCCGTGGGTCGACACCAGCGGGCCTCTGGCTCAGCGGCTGCGAGTATGCCAGGCACTTCTTGCCTCGCTTGCAAGAAAACCAGTCCAATAACGAAACGCGCAGGTTAGAAGACTCGGTGGCCGCGTTCAGCCGCGGCAGAAACTCTAGCGGCCGGCTGATGACCTGCGCCTGCAGCGCCGCCTGCTTGCTCCCGTCCTTGCAGTAGTCAGACAACCCCTTAACCCCTCCCTGCACGTAGAGCACGGGCGCAGGGCGCAGGAGCTTGAGGTAGGTCAGCGCTAGGTACTCTGGATCGCTCATGCGCGGGAGCGCAAGCAATCTCGTCAGGCAGCTAGATTTTCGTCTTTTTGAAAGACCCTGGAAACACTCGTAATCTCTCCAATTACCCCCCCCCCCCCCCGCGCTCCCGTAACCTTTCCCTTCCCTTCCCCCGCCCCCGTTGCTCTTCTCTCTCTCATTTCCCCTCCCCTCGCTCGTTTTCGCCCATCTCCTTCCTCTCTTTCGCGCCTGTCCCCGCGTCCTTTCCCCCCCCCCCCCCCCCGCGCCCTTTCCCCACACATTTCCGCGTCCTTTTTCTTTGGGGGGGGGGGGGGGTTCAAATGACAGCGTCTATGGCGGCGCGGCAGAGCGGACAGTTGACAAGCTGTGCCGCGCAACCCGCACAGATCTGGGCGTGGCCGCAGGGGATAAGCCGCACTAGCTCCGCACAATCGTTGCGGCCGGGCTCACCCAAGCACACCACGCAAGAGTCGCACTCGCTTTGCAGCAAGGTAAGCTGAGCAGCCAATTTGACGCGCAGCTCGTCAAGCGCCGATACCGCGGCAGCAATGCCCGCCAGGTCTCCCGCGTCGCCCCACTCCCGCGGCTGTACGGCCCTAAGCAGCCCGACGAATCTGCCGGCGTTTGTCACGGGGTCGTCCTGGCCCCCCCTACAAACACCGTCCCTGTAAGCCCAGTTGACCTCCTTCCGGCGTTCGAGCAGCGGGGGCGCGCCCTCGTGATGTTTGCGGTCATTAGCTATTTCCGCACGTTCCTCCGCCAGGCGCAGATAGCTCTGGTTGACATCGACGCTGAGCCGTCGCAGAAACTTCAGCAGCGGCACGGGCGAATGGAAGCCCTTGGCATAGAAGGCCCTTTGCCGGATCGTTCGCCAGCCGTCTGGCTCCCTGAGTGCGTGGTCCCAACGCTGGAGCCAGGCGGTGGGCGCGCCCACCGTCGCCAACAGGCCCGCTATGCACAGCACCGACGGCACGGCCCTTAGCCGAAGCAACACGTCGCCGCCCTCAACAGACTACGCACCGCACAGTGCCAGCTCCAGTAACGTCTGCGTCCGGCGCCGGTGCACGGGCCTCGGCTCGGAGAGCAAGAAGAAGTTTAGCAGCACGGGCGAACGCGCGAGGGCGGCGGCCGCGGCCCAGTTCTCGTCGGACAACCGCAGCAACTCCGACGCCTCGGCCAGCGCGGCCAGGACAACAGCGCGTTCCAGTTGCAACAGGCAGGCGTCGAGCGCAGACACTCCGGCGCGGGCGGCCCCCCTCACACGGAACTGCTGGGTGAGAGCTGGTGGTCGCTGTTCCGTGCCCTGTCGCAAGAAGAGCGGTCGGCAGAGGCACTGCGGCCGTTGTGGTCTTTTTTGCAGACACCAGGGCTCCAGCAGCGGGGGGGCGACGCAGCACGCATAATCAGGTCGTTGTTGTGCGCACGGCGCACCGCCGCCGCGTTGCGTGTGGCCGAGGTCGTGCTGTCGCCGCCGGCACCAGAGGTCCGCTCTGTTGGCTTCGTTAGCTGGCTCGGCGTCGCCACTGTTCTGTGGCGCGGCCGAACCGACCCACCGCTCGAGGCGCTGCTGGGCAGAGTGCTAGACCTCCTGGGGCTGCGCGCTTGCGCACGAGAGGGTCCCAGCTTCCAGTGCGCCGTTGCTGCTGGCACGGACCGCGAACTCTGCGCGCAGGTGTGTGAGCACTGCCCGGACGGACCCCGGGCGCTGGCGTGCAAGCGCCCCGAGCACGGGCGCGTAGGCGCCCCGGAGCGCCCCGCTCCAGCACAAGTATGACAGCTGTTGGCTGCGCACGGCCCGGTCCGCCAGCACGGCTACGCCGTCGGGGGACGTGACGCACGCTAGCGCTTCTTCGTGCAGGCACGGCCCGTGCTGGCATTCCGTACAGACGCGGTGCATGCCCCCTTGTGCTCAACGTTGGCTAAAAACTTCCCGTTGGGAACAAAATAAAAGAGGTTACTTCGTCCGTCGTTTTCTCGAGGAATAAAAGCTCGGACGAATTAAAAAAAACAAACACTAGAAAGAAGAAGAAGAAGGAGGTTCGGCCGGCGGGGGCAAATGGAAGGAGGGGGGGGGGGCGAGCACCCAAAAAAAACCTGGAAGCGCCCGCCCGCCGAAGAAGCTTTCCGTCCACAAGGTTCCCCTTCCCTCTCTCTATCCCCCGCCCCCCTCAGCTGAGCAAGCCCCCGTTGCCTGCCAGGGGCCCGGGGAAAAAACCTTCCGCTTCGCTTGGCGTCGTCCTGTTTTCCCCTCCTTCCCCCCTGCCCCTCCGTCGATTGCAGCAGAATTTTATTTCTTGCTTTCTGTTCGTTTTGGCGACATTTAGCAAAAAAAGCAAAGAAGAAAAGAAGGCCGGGGCACTTAGCAGATGTTATCGGAGCAGAAAATACAAACAGCGCTAGCAAGGGAGGCAGCCGACCTGGCCCTGACCCGTGCCGCGAGCATCAGAAAGTTCGAGCTGGAACACAAGCTCAGGTGCAAGAACTGCAATAAAATCCTAGAAAGGCCGAACCTGGATCTAGATAAGTTGCGATGCTCTGTCATGCGTTGGAAACCCTTTACGTTTTATACAAAATCACTGCCTTCAACCGCAGATCACTTGCTAGCTATGACCGCGGACCAACACGACGGCGGCGTCTTGGATTTACAACTGAGGCAGGCTTTTCCCACGGGCATACCTTGCTTGCAAATGGACAAGCAAGAATTTGATAAACAAAACCAGGGTGCGATCCGCCACGGGGCTGACGACGTTATCCTTCTCCCAACGATAGGTTTAGCCCTGAAACGCCCCACCAGGGGCCCGCCAATAAAGGAAATGCGACATGCCTCGTTGGGCAACCTAGTTGATGCTATGCAGATGCAGAACTACCTGAGCAGCAAGCACGGGCTGGCCCCCAAAGTGCACGGCTGCTTGTTTTTGAGCAAGGGCGGCGCGGCCAGGGTAGCGCCAAAGGCCATAGACACCACCGCAGGTAATTATTACATCGTCATGGACTATTTCAGTGGTTCGCCCGGGAAGGTTACGACCCTGACCAACGTTATCGATTCGACTAAATCTGAAACGGAGAAGGCCCGCCTCACCGACATGATTTGGAAGTTTATTGAGAGAGTACTAGGTGCGTTTAACACCGCCCAGGTGCTGTATTCCAACTTTGGGCCCGATAACGTGGTACTGAACCTGCAGGAGAACAAGCTTATGCTAGTTGGCATAGATCCTTTCTTTTGCCTCCGCTTTGCTCCTGAGCCCAGGGTCCGGTACAGCGAGATTACGGACGCCCGCATACAAACGTCAAACCTGCTCAGCATTCTAGCCAACAGTTACAGTAAGTTGCCCCGGGAGGTTCTCGTCAAAGCGCTTGCCCAGGTTCAAGATCTGTGTCAATTTGAGAAAGGCATCATCAAGAAATGCGCCACGTGGTGGCTAGACGAACTGAAATTCTGTGGAGACAGCCAAACAGAATTCGTGCACGGCCCCTGTCTCAGGGCCGCGCATCATATGCACAAGCAAGCACAGGTAGCAATGGATACTTCGCCTCTGCGCTGGCTGAACCAATTTTCTAGATCTTCACTTGTCAAACAGCATGATTTGAATTCCTGGAGTGTCTACGGTGCCCGTGATGTACTGTCTTTATTTCGTGAGGACAAAGTGCGTCCGCCACGCTGCAGGCGCCCACCGTCGTCATGCCCCAGCTCGTGCGCTTCTACATCGGCACCACGACGCTCACGTGGGTCGGCGCCGACTCGAGCGGCAACCAGGCCACGCCGTGCGTGCTGAACGTCACGATCAACGACCAGGAGGCGCCGCGCCTCACGTGCCCGAACATGACGGTGCAGACGCTGCCGGGCGTCAACTACTGGAACGGCACGTCTGTCATTGCGACCGCGGTCGACAACTTCGACGCAACGGCGCAGCTCGTATTCCCGATCCCCGAGCCGCTGGTGTACACGGGCCCGAACGCGTTCCACGTGCTCACGCGCAGCCACGACGATGCTTATGGCAACACGGGCTACTGCCAGTTCGCGGTCTGGGTGCTGGACAACCAGGCGCCCGTGTTCACGAGCTGCCCCGCCACGGACCTGGCGATCGTCGTCGGCAGCGCCAGCTACGTGATCAACGTCAATAACTTCTTCAACGTCACCGACAACTCGGACCCCGCGGTGCAGCTGTTCTACGACCTGGCGGTCGGCGATTCGCAGTCGGTGCTGTATGTGCGCACGCTGCCGCAGCTGGACGTGCGCCTGATCCCGTACAACCTGACGGTGCTCGTCACGGCCGTGGACGCGCACTCGGGCCTCAACAGCACGTGCTCGCTGCGCTTCGTGCTGCTGGACGGCGCCACGCCCGAGCTGTCGTGCCCGAACGCCACGGAGCCGCTGCTGCTGTCGACGCTGGCCTCGTCACATTTCGCCGACGCCAGCGGGCTCGGCACCAGCTTCGGGCCTTATGTGAACCTGTCGGCCGCGCTCGCGGCGCCCGTGCCGTCCGTACAGGCGCTGTACTGCGCGCCCGGCGGCGGTGCCGGCTACCTGCCCTTCGCGCCCTGCCCGGGCTGTACCGACAACTCGTTTGCGGGCTGCGCCAACATCGCGCTGCACCCCGTGCTCGGCGCCATTGGCGTGACTAATGAATCGATTGTCCGGGCCTACAGCGCGGGTTACACGCAGCCGTTCAATGGCGGCTGGAGCGGCACGAGCGCCAGCAACAACGTGGTGCGGCTCGACACGTGCGACTTCGTGCTGCTGGACGACGTGGTGCCGCTCGCGCTGTGCAACCAGCTCTCCACGGCCTGCGCTGCTACTGGCGCGCTGGCCTACGACGCGCGCTCGGACCCGTCCTCTACGTACTACCACTTTGGCGACAGCGCGCTGCGGATCTTGACCAGCAACTACGGCAGCGGGGAGGGCGCGTACTTCCGCGTGCCGTACTGGCTCGACTCGGTCGGCGTCACGTACGTCACCGTCCGCGGCGCGTCGTCGGCCACCGCGACCGCGCCCGCACGCCTGCAGGCGCTGCGCTGGCTCACGGGCTTCGCCGGGCCCGCGCCGGGCGACCTGCGCGCCGCGCTGATCGCGGACCCCGCCAACAGCGCGTGGTCCGTGTACTTCCCGGCACGCTGGTAGACACGGAGCCGCCCGTGTTCTTCGACTGCCCACTCTCACCGTTGGTGTTGTACACGTCGAGCTGCGGTACTGTTTTCACGCCCAACTGCACGTTCGCGCCGCTCACGCTGCACTTTGGCGACAATCTGTACCTGGCCGGCGGCGCCAGCCGCAACAGCACCGCGGTTGTCAACCTCGGCACTCTGGACGGCGAACACAACACCTCGACGACCGTGACAATCCTGGACGAGGCGGGCAACTCGGCGTCGTGAAAGATCACCGGTGTCGTCGAGGACGACACCCCGCCCGTGTTTGCCAACTGCCCGCCGGCCCTCGGCGGCACGGGCTGGGCCTCGCGCACCGTGCGCATCGCCACGCCCGGCGAGACCGACACGACCCTGCCGGGCGGCGGCGCCTTCTACACGTTTGCGCCCCTGGGCCGCGACAACCTGCCGGGCGCGCTCACGACCAACGTCACCGTGCGCAACAGTGCGGGTGTCCTGTACCAAAACCTGGCCGACGACGGCAGCTTCCTGCCCGCGTGGCGCTTCGGCGCGGGCGACTTCCTCTTTCACGCCACGCTGGCCGACCAGTCGTCGCCGCCCAATACACAGCCCGGCAGTTGCGACTACAACTTCACCGTGGAGCCGGCCTACGACGTTCCGGCGTTGCAGTCGCTCGTGCTGTCCTTCTCGGTGTCGCGCCTCGGCAACGAGTTCAGGGGCACCGTGTCCTACGTCACGGCCGCCAACTACCCGTACGTCGGCGCCGTAGGCGCCAATGTACTGTCGGCCGGCAACGTCAGCAACGTGTCAATTGCAAGCGCCACCGACGCTTCGCCCCTAAACTGCGACAGCTCGCTGGCGCGCCAGTCCTCGTACGACGGGCTGTGCTTCCAGTACTACGAGGCCGCCTTTGTGCTCGGCACGTGCGACCCGGTGCAAACGACCATCACGGTGCCGCACGACACCAGCTGCGCGGGCATGACACAGGCTCTCAGCCACATCGCCGGCGGCTGCGCCGTCACGGCCGTGCGCGAGGTGGAGCTGGCCTTTGCGGCGCAGGAGTTCTGCGCCATCGAGCTGGCCAGCAACAGCCTGCGGGGCGGTGCGCTGCCCGTCAACGAGTCGTACGCGCTGCAGCTGATGGCGCAGCTGGCCGGGTCCACGACGTTGCAGCTCGACGCGGCCGACATCACGACCACGACCGTGTTCTTCGCGCACAGCAATCAATCGACGGCGGTCACGCGCCTGTGCTTCGTCGGCTACGTCAGGTCCGGCCAGGACGTGATCGTCAGCAAGGTCACGCTGAACGAGCAGGCGGGGCTCGACTTCCTCATCAACGGCACTACTTATGTCGCCGAAAACTTCACCGTGCTGCAGCCCGACGCGCCCGTCAGCAACGTCGTGGTGCTGTGCGCCGACCTGCCCGTCCCCGACTACAACTCCACCGAGGTGCTGGTGCAGCTCAGTTTCAACGTGGCCGTGGAGTACCTGGGCGTCAACGGCCGGCGCCGCCGCACGGTCCTGGCGCTGCCAACCGGCCCGGCCCATGCGGGTGTCACGCGGTGGGCACCCCCTGAACCGACATTACCCGCCTGGTACAACCGGCTGCCCAGCCGCCGCCGCACGGCCGCGGCCGCCGAGGGGGAGCCGGGCTACGCCGGGGCGCTCTCGCAGCGGGAGACGTTCGGCCTGACGATCGTCGGCAACGGTGCTGGCGACGTCGAGCAGCCGCCGCCGGCGGAGGCGGTCGTGAAGAAGAAGTCGCCGCAACTCGGCTGGAAGGAAATCGTCTGCGGCGCGGCCGCGGCCGTTGGCGTGCTCTTGATCTTGGGCGCCGGCTTTTGGTACTGGCACCGTGCACGCAAGCCCCAAGAAGGTTCGAGCGACAGTGTGCACTTCGCGTCGTCCGGGGCCGACCTGCACCACCGCGGGATGGACGGCACCTCGAGCGGGACCGGCACGCCTGTCAGCCGCCAAAGGCCGAGCCGTGAAAGGCCGAGCCTCGTGCACGGCGAACGCGAGGTGACCGATCATGAGCGCCAGATCCTGCAAAAATAAGGAAGGTGCGAGCCAAAAAAAAAGAGCTTGATGCAGCTCTGGCCACACAAAATATTCATTAAATTAATTACGATTGGTAACGCGAGAACTCGTTTATTTATTTGTCGTGGGGCCAAGCCACCGGTTCGCACAAAAAAGATTCAATGGCCCCACCTTGGCAAACCGCTATTTGCATAATACCGCTCAGATGCCTCCCGCTCGGCTTGCAATGAGCTCCAAGTCTTGCCTCCTGTTTTATCAAAGACTGTGCAACTTTGGCGCGCCCTGCAAAAGTCTTCGAGGTATTCTGCGTGCACGTTTTGGCAACCCTTGACATGTAGCTTTTGCAGCGTTCGGACAGCCTTGACGTAGTCGAGACCAGCCATGCCGATCTGGCAGTTCGTGAGATTCAGCTCCTCGAGCTTCTTGGCCAGTTCAGCCACGTGTTTTAGGCCCTTGTCCGTGATGTTTTTGCAGTCGGCGAGCACAAGCCTGTTCAGGTCTGGTCGTGCCTTCAGAGCCTGCTCCAGCTGTTCATCCGTGATTTCAGCACCTCCAGTAAAGTCTGACCTGAAAAATTGAGCCATGCAGGCAGCCACAAAAGTAGTTTTCTTTTCTAGAACGCTTAAGCAGGAGGAAAAAAGGAAGCGGACCCCTTTGTGTTGTTTTGGCACCCCTGACGTTGCTCTTGAGCCATGTTGGCTGCTGCACCTGTTCAGGGGTAGAGGTAGTTCAATAAATACCGATGCTGTAGCCAACCACACACGAGAATTTTGGAAGTTTTCTCTAGCGCAATTTCGCCGAGAAGACGCGGGCCAGAGCGAAAGAATGAGGGGAATGTTAGGCAAAGGGGGGGGGGGGCCGGGGAGAACGAGGCAAGCAAAAAAAAGGAAGGAAGGGGGGGGCCGGACTTGTTTTTTTGAGACAATCGGGGGCCCGGGGGGAATTTGCCGGGAAAACGGCCGTATTTTACGGCACGCCTTCGCGAGAATTTGGCCGCAAATTGGACAGTCATCACGAAAACTCATTTTCGAGGGTAGGACATTTCGGCAATGTCCTTCACTCAAAAAAAAGCTGGTCGGTAGCCGCAAAGTCCGACTAAAAGATTGTGCGCAAACTTGCCGCAAAAGACGACCAGCAGCTATTTTGTCGTGAAGTTTACCGGGTTCCGGCAGATTAGAAAAAAATCTGTCATTTCGGCAATACGGTAAGCTTGAACGACCAAAAAAATCGGGAGACGACGGCGGGCGGGGAAATTTGCAAAGTGTATTAAATTTTCCCCGCCCGCCGTCGTCTCCCGATTTTTTTGGCTGTTCAAGCTTACCGTATTGCCGAAATCGCTAAAAAAAAGCCGGTCGGTAGCCGCAAAATTCGACTAAAAGATTGTGCGCAAACTTGCCGAAGTTTTCGGCCGAAAGCTGTTTTGTCGCGAAATTCACCTGATTCTGAATCTTGCGAAAAAAAAGTTTGGTCATTTCGGCAATACGCTAAGCTTGAACAGCAAAAAAATCGGGAAACATTGGCGGGCGGGGAAAATTACAAAGTGTATTAAATTTCCCCGCCCGCCGTCGTCTCCCGAAATTTTTGCTGTTCAAGCTTACCGTATTGCCGAAATGTCCTTCACTAAAAAAAAAGCCGGTCGGTAGCCGCAAAATTCGACTAAAAGATTGTGCGCAAACTTGCCGCAAAAGACGACCAGCAGCTATTTTGTCGTGAAGTTTACCGGGTTCCGGAACTTTGGAAAAAAAAGTTTGGTCGTTTCGGCAATACGCTAAGCTTGAACAGCAAAAAAATCGGGAAACATTGGCGGGCGGGGAAATTTGCAAAAAAAACAAAAATTTTCCCCGCCCGCCGTCGTCTCACGATTTTTTGGCCGTTCAAGCTTACCGTATTGTCGAAATGTCCTTCACTCAAAAAAAAGCCGGTCGGTAGCCGCAAAATTCGGCTAGAAGATTTTGCGCAAACTTGCCGAAGTTTGCGGCCGAAAGCTACTTTGTCGCGAAATTCACCGGGTTCTAAATCTTGCGAAAAAAAAATCTGGTCATTTCGGCAATACGCTAAGCTGGAACAGCAAAAAAATCGGGAAACATTGGCGGGCGGGGAAATTTGCAAAAAAAAACAAAAATTTTCCCCGCCCGCCGTCGTCTCCCGAAGTTTTTTCTGCAGACCAACCAAATCAAATGCCGGAATGTTCTAAAAAACAATTAGCTAGTAGAAAACCAGCCACCACTCATTTCCGGTCATGCTAACATGTGTACGACTGCAGAATCCCGCCACCAGACATTTCCGGCCACCGGTGTAGGGTTCCAACAGAATCCCGCCACCAGCAGCTCAGTTCCTGCCGCGCAGTGGCCAAGAGAAAGCCACGACATTTTGGCAAAGGGCCTTGGTTGGTTTAGGGGGGGGGGGGGGGGAGGATCGGCAGGCGAGGGGATTTTTTTTGTTGTAAAGGCCACAGAATAAGCTTTTTAATACCAATAAAAAAAAGAAAAGGCAGCCCACCTCTCTCTCTCTTTTTCTTTTGAGTTTTGCTCGCGCTTATTTCCCAGAGCACATTTAAACGAAACCAAAAACAGAACGGGCTTTCTTTCTTTTCTTTTTGCAAACCAAACTTTTTTTTTTGCTACAAGCGGAGGCTTAGCCGTGGATGGAGCGTTTGGCCAGCAATAGTCATGACTGTCGATTCGCTCGCGTTAAATATTTCTTGACAACTAAACCGCGCAGAGGTCAGCACCCTCAGCTCCCGAACCTGACTTTTCGGTTCGATGATTAGCTTGCGTACCTCGCAAGTAAGCTCCTCTAGGTCTAGCCATCCCAAAGTGACGTTCGAGATGGTGAAAACGTCGAACGTGCCTAAGCGGTTAGCAGACAAGACGCGGGACGGAGACAACACAGAGCCTACCAAACACAGCCCCAGATCCTTGCGCACAATCTCGTCCACTTGCATATTCTCAGGCAAGGCATCCTTACATTCCAGCGTCAGTGGCACGTTGCTGTCCATGGAAGAAGTTAGCGTTAGGTTCCCGAGAGCACATTCTAGGTAGACCGGAAGCCCGTCAAGTCTTGGCACCGGCTGCCGCAATCGATAGTCAGATTCTCGACTGCTTGTGTAGCCTTGTAGTTAATATTCTTGGCGTAGGGGTACAAACGCGGCCCGCAATTCAGCAATTTCAAACAGTTCCACCGGGGGCCCTCAAGTCTGGGCAGTTCCTGGATCTCCCGCAGCTCCAGCGTGTGTTTGTACCGGCCATCTGCTGGCAGCGCCTGGCGCAACTGCCCCGGGCTTGTCTCGCGCAGGAATAAGTCAGAACCGCCGCAAGTTGGCGGGCCGGCAATCACGGCACCGGCGGCCAGGGGCACGTGACCGCTGCCCAGGCGCGCGAGTGAGACCCAGGGGCTGTTAACTATTACGAGGCTCTCTGGGGACAAACGACCCCAGCTGATGTTCTCAACCGCGGGGCCTCCGTTGCAGTCAACAAAGGTACACTCGGCTACGCCGCCCGGCACGTCCAGCCAACCCCGCGGGAGCCTATGCAGACCGTTGCAATCTTCAAACGTTAAAGCTTCAAGGCGTTCGGGGTTGCTTATGCTAAGCCTCGCTAGCGCCGGAACAGTTGTGAAAGGAAGCTGGCTCAGCAAGCCCGGGGTGCTGTTCCTGTGGTACTCGATGTCGATTTCTTCGAAGGGCACGTCGTCGAATCCAATCGACTCCTCCTTTTGGTCGGCAAGGCCCCCCCGGCCCAAGTGTAGCTCCACGCGACGCACGTGGCTTAGCCAAGAGTCGCGGGTCCTGACATCGCCAAACAAGCCCTCGAAAAACTCGTCAGTTTCTACGGTGCCGGGCAGGCTGTAGACCACCAACCGATGCGGGGGGCGGCTGCCTGCGGGCAGCGCCGCGTTGAGTCGGGGGCGCAGGCGCTCTGGTAAATTTTCTAGGTCGAGCACTACCTCGGACTCGACGTCCAAGTACTTGCGCCTGAGCGCCTCGTTCCGGCACGCTCGGTACAGGCAGTCCCACACCGCGCGCCGCAAACGCCCCTCCACCAACGGCGGCCAAACGTCAGTGCAGAGACGCGCCAGACGGGTAGGGTTGTCCCGCGCTTCGTGCAACCGCCGCAGCAAGGCACCGTCGACTTGCGCGTTGAAGCACTGGCGGAAGACGCGGAGCACCAGGTCCTGCCTCAGCCAGTCCGCAGGGCCGAACAGCTGCCAGCAGTGCGAGAACTGCTGCCAGGCGTCGTTGGTGGGCAGGTTCCTGGCGATCTCGTCAAACACGTCGTCTGGCACGGGCAGACCTTGCGGCGGCGCCGCTAGCCTGCGCGACCAGCAGCTTCTGCACCGGACCAGCACGGTTCTCTTGTCCCACCACTGGTTTATTAGTTCGAACGCCCAGTCGCAATACCGCGCCAGGCGCAGCAGGCAGCCGCGCTGACTGTCCGGGAGCAGCAGCCGCGCGTTGCTGTCGCGGGCGTACCTAGTCAGAAAGTCGAGCGCGGCCCGCAGCTGCGCGCGGGTAGGATTGGGCTCGTTATTGTTTAGCACAAACAGTGGCCCCGGCGCGCTGGACAGGCCCGGCGGCGGCGCGTCCCCCGCCAACTCCATGTGACACACAATTTATTTTAAGGTCGGCCAAATGGTGGCCAAAAAAAAGAAGGAACGCCGGAAATTACGATACTTTCGCATCTGGCGCGAAATTCGCCGGGGGTCCGGATTTTCAAACCAAACATCAGTCGCCACTTCTTTTTTTGTTACTTACGAGCACCAATGTCGCTACCGTCCCAGTCGATCTCCGCCTGCGGGACTGATGACGTAGGCTGGCAGGGGGTATCCGCGCAGTAGGGCGTGGGCCGCGCCGCAGGCGTAGCGGGTGGCTTGGTATCTTGGAGTTCGGCCTTAGGCTGTGATAGCTTGATTCGCTTGGCAGCAGGCTCTTCAGCAGCACTGGCAGACGCAAAGGATACAGAGTCGGATGCGGCAAGTGATGCGGCGGAATGTGCTTTGTCAGTAGGCGCGTCACCAGTAGCTGAAATAACAGCGTTTACATCTTTGTCAGGCTGGCCAGTCACTAACACCGCCTTAGTATTACTATCTCCGTCCAACGTTGTTAAATAGAGCTTCAGCATCTCGTTTCTCAGCGCTTTGCCCTGGGGTAGCTGCGCCAAAAGTTTGAGAATTTCCGGCTGAGTGGCCACCGGGACGGCCCGGCCTGACCCTCTGCCACTTACGGGGAATTTGTGCATATTATACACTGATATTCGCGTGGTTAATTGCATGGCCCGGCCGGGAGACTTGGCGCAAGAAATGATCCCAGGTATTACGGGCCTGGCGCGGAGTGCACCGCAAAACGAGTTCAATAACCTCCTTAATTGCAAATTTCCCGTCGGCAGTGCACCTGATGCCATTTATGTGCAAAAACGCTTCAGTATAGGTTTTCAAAATTGGCATTTCATCGAGAGCCACTTTTGCATCCCCCGAACGCGGCGCCTCGACAGAAGCCTTGTTTTTGATGGTCGCGAGCGCGCTGGTGGCGGGGACGACTGCCTCGACATCTTCCGTGGACATCTTGGAGGCCAGACAGCTCGGTCGATTATGACTTGTTTTTAATGGAAAAACAAAAGTAGTCAAACTTTTTTTTGGGTCGTGTCCTCCCCCCCCCCCTCCTTCCCTTAGATTGCACAGATTTTTTTAAGGTTGTTTTGGCGGGGGGGGCGTGGGGGGGGGGGGGGGGGGCGAGCCGCACGGCTTGGGGGAGGTAGGAGAAGTGGAGGAGCGGAATCTCCAGTAGCCAAAAAAGAAATCCCCTTTTACATTTTTGCCCCCCGCTCCTCTCTCTCCCCCCCCCACCCCCGGATCCTTTGTAAAAACGTGTGTTTTTATTTTACATTCTTTTTTTTCCTTTCTTTCTCTCTCTCCCCCGGGCTTTCCGCACCTCGCCAAGAATTAGGCTGGGTTTTTTGCTGCGTCTTTGGTGCGGGTTTGTTTAGGGGGGCCGGGTTTTTCTTTTAATAAAAAACGGTGGCGCGGACGCTGCGACGGGCCGAGGGCGCGAAGAGCGCGCGGGCGAGCCGGCACGCCAGGCCCCAGCAAGATGTCAAGAGTAGCACCGCCGCGCCCCACAGCGCCAACGAAACAGCCCCGCCGCCCCCGCCTGCGGTTGTAGCCAGGGTGGCGGAAAACGCGGCCGCGCTGGCCTTGGCGCCCAGCGTGCTAGCTAACACCAACATCACACACAGAACAGCGCGTGTGTATCAGCAACATGATCCCTTTTTCTGTCCTCGCTAGCCTGTCTCTCTCTCTCCCAGTCCGCACCCGTAGCAGCGGCCATCACCACCGTGAGCAGAGGCATGTCCTTTTTTTTTGTTTCGTCCGGGAGTTTTTGCTAAGACGTTTTTCCCCTCCCCTGCTTCCTTTCTCCGTCTTTTTTTTGCCTTTGCGACTGGCCCCCCCCGGGCTGGGGAGGGGGCCGCCTTTACCCCGCCCCAAAAAAAGGAAATGAGGGGGTGGGGGGGGAAATCTCCTCTCTTTCGGGAGAGTTGTTGAGAGCATGGCTTTAAACCGTGAGGGTGAACAGAAAAACGGAAGAAGGAGTCTGAGGAGCAGCACAGCTCACCCCCTCCCTCTCGCACCTCTGGCTGTGTTTAGATTTTTTTTACGCGGCTATTCGTCCTCCCCGCGTGCTGGCGGATTGGTTACCCATGGGATGCGCCTGATCATCACCAGGGTGAGAGCCATAACCCTGACCCCCGCGGCTTGCTGGAGACACTAAATGCCGCTATGTCAGCCATGAATCTAGATCCAGCCCTTGATCGAGTTAGAAACGTCGCGCTGAGCCAAAAAGATTAAAAAAAAAGATATCTTCTGTCCTCAACTAGATTTTTTTTAATGAATTCTTTTTTTAAATTTCCGGGGGAAGGGCCGGAAAGAGGCATGGGCAGGGGACGGACATGCGTAGTAGTAGTGTTAAATTTGCAATTTGACTCGCGACTTTCTTGCGTTTGCCACCAACGCGTCCTTGCATTCGGCTAAACGGTCGAACAGAGCATTCAACTCGGCACGGTACACGTCCTCCGAGATCAGGATCGAATCACGCGTACGAATTTCCAGGGACTTATCGCTGAGCGGGGCTGGTACGTTGAAAATGTCAGCTTTAGCTAGCTCCTGCCTGGCCCCGCAAAACTTGGTGATCAGGCGTTTCACACACACCTGCCGCAAACGATAAAGAATTTCCTTTTGCCAGTCCATGCAGCCTTTCATCCAGCGTAGGTATCTCTCGATCGCAGCCCCCGATTCTGCTACTAGGCTGTCCGGCAGATACTTGGTGGACCAGGGCGCAAAAGATTCCAAGGGAGGGCCACAGGACACCGAGGGGAGCATGTAGGACCAAAAATACGCGAATTCCTCGTCAAAGAATTCCTCATACAGTTTTTCGACCTCCTCGTCAAACGACCGAGTAAACTGCTGGAACTGCGTTAACGTAGTCTGGTAATCGAGCCGGAGCTTGACCAGGGCTTCGTCGGGTCGTGTGGTTGATGCGTCTTCGTTGGCCAACAGCTTGGCGCGTTTAGCCGCACGGGCTGCTCGGGCGGACACAATTTGTCGGCTTCGTTGGGCGGCGGAGAGCATGTCGAAAGATCAACGGAAATCTAAAAAGTTACAAAACAACACAATTGCGCACACACACACGAGACAAATATACCCCCGCTTTCTTGCCTTGATCAGGCTTGCCACACCGACGCATTTTTTTTAAAAAAGGCTTTCCCCCTCACAGACCCACCCACACACAAACCCACACACCCTCGCGCCTTGCCCCCCGTAAGCATAAACCCACTTCAAATAAAAGCCAGATTTAAACGGGGGGAATTTTAGGGCAAAAAGGGGGGGGGGGCCAAGAAACGCAAACCCGAAAAAAAAGGAGAGAGGGGGGGGGCCGGGAGCCGGCAAAAAAGAAAAGGGGGGGGGGGGGGAGGGAGGGCAGGAGCTTCAGAAGAAGGAGTGAACCAAAGACAAAAAAAAAGAAGAAAGGCGATGCCAACCACGTCACCGACGTACCCCCGCACGCGCGAACAAGTGCAGCAGTGGTTGCGAACGGAGCTGGAGGCGCGGGGTGTGCGCGGCGCCACGCTCAGGATCATAGCCAGGATACTACAATACCGCGACCGCGCGGGCCTGCTGCGCCTGACCGAAGAGGATATCAAGTACATGGTCGACAACGCGAAACCAAGCCTAGACCCCGACGTGGCGCTGATCTTGCGGGACTTGTGCCATGACCTGCGCAGCGTCGATGCACGGCAAGAACAGACACTTGTGGCACGGGCCGAACCCGCGACTGGCCCTACCATACGTGAACGTGAGCAGGAACGTGAACGTGTGCAGGAACGTGAACGTGTGCAGGAACATAAACGTGTGCAGGAACGTGAACGTGAGCAGGCCGAACAACTGTACTGCATGGCCGAGTCCTATTCTACGGGCACGGGGTAGCCCAGGACTACGCACAGGCGTACCATTACTACGCCCGCTCCGCGTATTTGGGAGACAGCGACGCGCAGTTCAGCCTCGGCAAATGCTATTTCTACGGCCACGGCGTAGAACCAGACAAGAAGCAGGCGACCCACTGGTTTCAAAAAGCCAAGGCCCAGGGAGACGTAGACGCCATGTTCTACCTGGGCGTCTGCTACTACCACGGGCTCGGCACTCGCGAGAGCCAGGGCCGGGCCGCGAAGTATTTCCTGCACGCAGCCGACAAAGGTGACGCTAGTGCGATGTGCAACCTCGGGGTTTGTTATTTGCAAGGGTGCGGCGTGGTGCAAGATCCTGTCGCCGCGGTCAAGTGGTTCACGCTGGGCGCGGCTCGGCACGACACGGCCGCAAAGTACCAGCTGGCCTTGTGCCTGAGCTCTGGGTGCGGCGTGCGCAAGGACGAGGTCCGCGCGCTGCAGCTGTTGCAAGAGGCGAGCACCGCCGGCCACGCCGGCGCGCAGTACCAGCTGGCCCTGCGACTCGAGGACGGGGCTGCCTTGTCGTTGTTTCTGCGGGCGGCCGAACAGGGCCACCCGGACGCACAATTGACAGTCTCACGCCGGCTGTCCCACGACCAGAAACTGGCACAGCTGTGGGCGCAGCGAGCGCAGCAGTCGGCGGCCCGGGCCGGCGTTTGCGTCCTGGCGGTGTGCGCGCAGCACACCACCATTTCACCAACGTTGCCACCGGGCACGCTGTGCGGTCTCGGCGATTCCTACGTCGTCGGGGGCGACCGCCAGGACTACGTCCAAGCAATCCATTGGTACCAGCGGGCGGCCGACGAGGAAAACGACGCCGGCGCACGGGTCAGGTTGGGTTGCTGTTACGCCAGTGGGCTCGGCGTGCCCCAAGACGCGGGTCGCGCCTTCGAGTACTTTCGCCGGGCGGCCGAACAAAACGACGCGGCTGCGCAGGCTAACCTGGGGGACTGTTACGCCAGCGGGCTCGGCGTGGCCCCGGACTACGTGAAAGCAGTGGAATACTTTCGCCGGGCGGCCGCCCAGAACTATGCAGCCGCGCACCTGAGGTTGGGGAACTGCTACGCCAGCGGGAGCGGCGTGGACAAGGACGAAAGCGAGGCAGCCAAATGGTACCAAAGGGCGGCCGAACAGAACTGTGCGGACGCGCAATACCTGCTGGGGCTGTGTTACGCACACGGAGTCGGCGTGCCCGCAGATAGCGCCAAGGCAGCCAAATGGTACCAAAGGGCGGCCGACCAGAATCGGGCAGAAGCGCAATGCAACGTAGCGAAATGTTACGCAAATGCGCTCGGCGTGCCCCAAAACCTCGGTCGCGCCTTCGAGTACTTTCAACGCGCGGCCGAACAAAACGACGCAGAAGCGCAGTTCAGGCTGGCGAAGTGCTACGCGGACGGGCTCGGCGTGCCCGCAGATAGCGCCAAGGCAGTCAAATGGTACCAAAGGGCGGCCGAACAGAACTGCGCGGCCGCGCAATGCGCCCTGGGAGTCTGTTACAGCTGCGGGCTCGGCGTGGCGCGGGACGACGTCGAGGCCTACGGCTGGTTCCGGCGGGCGGCCGCCCAGAATTGGGCAGAAGCGCAATTCAGGCTCGGCGAATGCTATGCTAACGGAGTCGGGGTCGCCCGTGACTCTGTGGCAGCGATGGACTGTTTCCGCCGGGCCGCGGACAAGGGGCACTCGGACGCGGCCTTCGCCGTCGCGGCCCGTTTGTCCCTGGGCAAACGGGTCGCGCAGGACGGCGCACACAAGTACTTCCTCCTGGCGGCGGAGCGAGGGCACACCGGTGCACAGTACCGCGTTGCGCGCTGTTACTACCACGGCCGTGGTGTAGCGCAGGACCCCGCCGCCGCGTCGCGCTGGTTTGCGCGCGCCGCCGAGCACGGCCACGCGGACGCCCTGAACACCCTGGCGGCCTGCCACTACTCGGGCAAGGGCGTGCGCCGGGACCGGGGGCGGGCCTTCCAGCTCTGGCTGCGGGAGGCCACGAACAGCCAGCACCCGCGCGCCTGGTGCAACCTCGGGCTGTGCTACAGCCTCGGCCACGGCGTGCCCCGCGACGACGCGCTGGCCTACAAGTACTACCTGCTGGCGGCACAAAAGGGCGTGCTCAGGGCCGCCCAGAAAGTGGGGCTCTTTCTCGCGCAGGGGCGCGGCGTACCCAAGGACGCGGCCGCGGCGGCTGAATGGCTCGGCCGCGCCGCCGCCAAGGGCGACCACCTGGCCAAGTTCGTGCTGTTGGGCAAGAGAGCTACTGAACCACTCGAGCAGCGGCCGTTGGCCAAGAAGCTCAAGACCTTAGAAAGTGGGGACCTTTTCCTTGTCCCGCCCGGCCCAGATTTAAATTAAACAGCTTTTTTTTTTGCATTTTTGGCACTCACCGTGCCGGACCGACCGCGCTCCGGCTCTCTGCCACCACGGTTCCGGCTTTTTTTTAAAGCGCCTCCACGGCGGCTCTCTGCTTTTTCCTTGTTTTTTTAACAATTCGTTTTAATAGCGCACACCATTAAGCCAACAGGACGGAATACAGATCGTGGAGGCTCAGGCAAAGGCGCAGGTCAGGCCTGGCCCGTACCAGCGCCTCCCGCGATTCAGCAGACACACCAGCACACTGAATTAGCGTGAACGTTCTGAGCGAGCGGCAGTCCTGTAGCCCTAAGACGCTGCCCGTGATCGTGCACCCAATTAGTTGCAATTCTTCCAGTGACCGGGAGCGCCGCAACGCGGAGATGGTCTCGTCTGATATGAGGTAAGTATATAGCTGTAGCCTTTGTAAAGCCCCGCAGAACCCAGGCGGCGGGCCTTGGCTTACGTTCAGACCTATCAGCTGCAGGGTGCGCAGCGCGCGGAAGCTCTGTAGTACAAAAAGGTCCTCGAGCTGACTAC
>WBZZ01002644.1:52500-75000 GCA_019918135.1 Paulinella micropora | reverse complement strand
TAAATAGTTAGAATCTAAAATGTGACTGGATCATCAAGTAGGCGATGCCATCATCAAATAGGTGATGCCATCGTCAACTGATTCTTGCGTCAATGTGTGATTTTATCGTCAACGTAAAAGTGTGCTTGCATCATAAACTGATTCTATCGTCAATGTGTGATTTTATCGTCAACGTAAAAGTGTGATTGCATCATAAACTGATTCTATCGTCAACGTAAAAGTGTGATTGCATCATCAAAGTGATTGCATCGCATATATGCGATGGCATCGCATGTAGACCCGATTCCCGTCAATTATCGTGTTTAATCAGTTTTACGATAGAATCAGCATTTTTGTCCCCATAGTGTCCTGAGCCAGATGGGTAAGCCCACAGCACGCAAACGCAATCGCAAACGCAAGCAACACGTCACATGTGTTGTGCAGGCCAAGGCCAGCCAGCAGGACACAAGTCCTACAAGAAGCGCAAACTCAAGTCCTAGACAATCAACGGAAAGGACACACCCCGGGGCACGTAAGCGGGTGCGTTTTGCACACCCGTTGGAAACGATAGCCACCGCAGAGGGTGATGGACTAGTTTTCGGTACAGGCGCAGTAGTAACAGAAACACTAGTTAATAGGATGATGGTAACGGAGGCCACACCAACGCCAGGTCAGGTGACACAAGGCGATATCGAGTCACCGACGGCTAGGGTTGCTGCGTCCCCATCCGCACCAGTAGTAGATAAGACAATAAGAATGGAGGCTACACCAACGCCAGGTCAGGTGACACGTAAGTCAGTATCGAGTCACCGACGGCTAGGGTTGCTGTGCTCCCTTCTACACCGCAAGTAGATAGTATTGCTGGGGTCACAGACCCCTCGATCACAGTCAATAGTACTGCTACGGCAGGGGTGAGCAAAGAGATAACAGAGGGGCATAACAGTAGTCGTGGCCATACACCTTCACCTGAGGTGACGGCCTTCCGAAACAATGTACAGGCGGACCCTCACCCATCTCCACCCGAAGACGATGTCGCACAGGCGGCTAGTGAGGACGATGGTAAAATGGTCGGGCTACGTTGCCGTGTCCGCACAGCGGGCACCTGCGTAAGCAAGGCAGGTTCCATCCCAGTCGCCTCACTACAGAAAACAGCCCTTTTTGAGAACAAGGTGATTAACATTAAAGCCAGGGCAAAACAACAAATAGCACCTCAACGGTCTTTGCTCGGTCGTGATGTTCGACTAGCCCCGGGAACGGTGGCCGGTTCCGATATTAATCACCCAAATATACCGCATATTGACTACGCCTTCCCCCACACACAGACAACATGTATACTGCATCACCATTCACAGCACAGAATCCTGTAGTGCTCCCGGGCCCACGGGATGGTCCAAGCGTTGCTCCGGCGGTCGTTAGCCAGATGGGACTAACACTCTTGGTAGACCCGGACAAGCTTGGCGATGCCCAACGTCGGATGGCGCGCAGGTATGCTGAGATGGAGCTGCAACAAGCACTCATCTCGACAGCCGAACCCCAGGACCTCCCTGCAGCGGAGGCAAGGGACATGAGCTACACCCGTCTATTTTGGCTGGAGCTCAACGCCCACCTGGACACCGGTAACGATAGCATGGCACAAATCACCTTCGAGGGTAAAAGATTTATAGATAAATTCGGAAAGTTATTTGATTTCACGCGCGAGGGAAAGCTCGGATATATCCGGGGTGCTAACGACGGAAGAAGTGCGATCATCGGTCGTATTCTGTTGACGGTGGAATTCCCGACTGGTATGACGTACACAATACACGTCTTGGTGGTGCCAGATTTCACGGGAACAATAGTGCTGGGTAAACCTGATCTGAAGATGATGGAAGCTCAGCTTTTATTAGGGCAGGATGTTATTAAGTATGGAAGTGGCCGACATGTGGCGGAATACCCCATACTTAACCCTAGTCCAGAACGTCCGATAGATCACCCGTATAGGGGGAGAGCGCAGGTGACCTTGATCCCACCCGCACCCCCATACCGCATGATATACGGACACAGCAGCGTGTTACGCCCGCTGGCACAGCATGGGTATACACGAATGTTTATGTCCCGGAGCTGACCGGCCCATGGGCGGGCTTCGAGGATTTAGCAGCTGAGCGCGAGGCCCAAATCTGCTGCTACGGAAGCAGGAGGAATCATGGCACGGCTTTGACCAAACCTACCTATATGGGGGTGGGCAGAAACGGCCACATGAATTCATAAGGGTCAAATCGAGCCTGGTTTTCCATGCATCTAAACGCCTCACAGAGGACGATAATGTGATGGAAAAGTTAAAACTATGGTACAAGGGATCGGAGCCCATACAGCCCGAGAACCTGTCGAAGGTGCCGAAACTTCTGGCTGACAGGTTGGATCGGGGCGAAGACATCACCATTATACTCCCGATACACCCCACCGTGATGTGGTGGAGGGATGTATTGGATAGGGTGGTCGATGACCCAATACCGATACCTAGTCGGCAGGCTAAACCACTCATGGCATTCCGATTAGGATCAACTTTGAAGGCAGGATGGTCTGGCATACAGAACCAAACTACTGACCCGAATGGTGGATGACATGCGGGAGATTGCCTTTCAGATCTTTCCGGGGTTCTTTCACAAGACGCTATGGTAAATAATAAGGCGCCAAAGGTCGTACGGTCGTACGACCACGCAAGTTTCGTAAATTTATTAAAATGCTAAGATATTGCGTTAAAAGTTGATTTTAATTAACATTAATATTAATTTTTGCTCAAATCATTAATAAAACTTTACTTTAATGCGCTTCAGACCGGTCTGTACTTAGCACAAAAAAAAATGCTCCAGACGCAATTTTTCTTCCTGAAAAATTAAAGGAAAATTTCTGCAAGATCATGGAACTAACGTCATGGAACTAATGATTTAGTATTTTATTCATTATTAGTAGCTCCAAAGCATTAGTTCAATAAAGAACACTTCTGAAAACCTGACTTAGTACGAACAATTGCGTCGGAATCTTACTTTTTTAATACTAAGTCGGATTTTCATAATTCCTTCCGACGCATTGCCTACACGGGAGCCTTGCCTGCTCGAAGCATCGCCGCGGCCTACGTATGTATCGAAACAAACGAAAAAAATAAACCGTACAAGATAGTGTGTTTCTTTTACATTCCATCTTGTACTGGTTATTAGCTTCTGGGGCCGAATGGAAAATAAGCTGGATTGAAGACGGCACGCGTTGGCAGGAGCCGGACACACTGTTTCGCAATCCAGGCAGATGATCTGAATGCGTTAACAAAGATAAAAATAAACAGTACAAGATCGTGTGTTTCTTTTACATTCAATCTTGTACTGGTTATTAGCTTCTGGAGCCGAATGGAAAATAAGCTGGATTGAAGACGGCACGCGTTGGCTGGAGCAGGACACACTGTTTCGCAATACCAGCAGATGATCTGAATGTGTTAACACAGATCTTCTGCAGGTGTTCTAGTTATACCGATGAAAAAGACAGGAATTGGGACCACTGGTCATGTAGCGAGCAACTAGTGCAGTGAGGTCCACCAAAAATGCTACGCGCTAAGACCAGGCGACAAGTTTGAAGGAGAAAGGCAAGATGGCGAAGACGCTGATGATGCCAGTGTTTCAATGTCGCAGGCAAGTACAAAGGAAAACACCACTGACGCTGACTCGTCTTCTTTCACCTGCCTTGGATTGAAGGAGGCCGATAAAAGAAGAGAAGACAAGTTTTTTTTTTTTTTTTTTTTTTTTTTTTTTTTTTTTTTTTTTTTTTTTTTTTTTTTTTTTTTTTTTTTTTTTTTTTTTTTACTATTGAAGACACCCTTCTGCAAGAACGACAGGTTCGAATTTGCTTCTAGGAGCTAGCCAAAAAAGCCAAGAAAGCATTAGTATTTTGCTGCGACTGCTTTGCTAAAAGAGCAGCAAAGGCGTTGAAAGATTTCCCTTGATTGCCACCCTTTTTACCAGAGACCGATGCAAACATCTTCATCATTGAAGCCATTTCGTCGTCCGACCCATCACTGCTCGATTCGCGCTTGTTCTGCGGCTCCTGATTTGGTCTTCCAACTTGTTGGGAGGGAGCATCCTGATTTGGTCTTCCAACTTGTTGGGAGGGAGCAGAGCGTTGTACAGGCGGACAGGTTGACCTGCCGCACTCGCACCCACTGCTGTGCGGGTCGCAGTGCGGGCATTTGCACCCAAGACCGCAGCCACGGCATTCTCGACATTTTAGAGCCCCGCCACACTTGGCGGGGTCGTGTTCCTCGTCGACTTTGAGCTAAAAGTGCTTTCCTTCCTCGGTGCGCGCCTTATGCTTATGCTTCGGCTTCGCCTTCGGCTTCTCGGGCGATAAGAGTGCGCCGGGGGGTTCTTTCCGCTCGCCTTTGTCTGCAGCTGCCTTGCCAGGAGTTGGCTCTTCATCTCCAGCTGGCTTTCCCGGCGGTGCTGTTGACTGGTTGCTGGGAGGAACATGTTTCCCCTCTTTTTCGTCTGCAGCTGCCTTGCCTGGAGTTTGTTCCAGGTCGCTTTGCCAGCGGTTCTACTATTCCATGCTTCCGGCGATAGCACTTGCAAGGGTTACACATGCAGGTTGCCCTGTCGTGATGCTCCCCGCTTACCGCCTTTGCTGCCTTTGCCGCCTTTGCTCTCTTTGCTGCCCGTCGACCGGTTATCCTCCTCCAAGTTACCATCCTGCCCCTAATTGTCAACAACATTTTAAGCCAGCGGATACAACGTTCATAGTACACGTCATTGTACCATTCTGAGCTTCTTGGGAAGGTCTATCCACGCGACCTTTCCATCCTGAAAGCAATGATGCATGGAAGAGGGAGGTCATTGAACCGACCATGGGAAAGACAATGACCTTGTCGAAGCCGGCAGGCAAAAAACGGGGAATTATTTGCCCTGGATGATTCTTCCAGTAACTTGCCCCGAAACAGAAGTATGGTACCGTGTCAACCGCATGATTAGTTACAGCCTGAGCCACGGGATACGGACTGGTTTTGGTCATCACGAAGGTGATGTTAGCGTACTCCTTCGGTGCATGGTTGACCAAGCCCCCACCATAGTTGGCACTTTTCTCCTTGCTCAATAGCATCTGTCGCTGCTGGGCGGTAAGATAGAAGATCTTGCCCTTGATGAGGATAGAGTTGCTGCCTGGTGTATTCAGGACAGTCTTAAACTTCTCCGGCTCCTCGCGCTGGTCCACAACCCCCCCCCCTCCCCCCCCCCCCCCCCCCCCCCCCCCCCCCCAAAAAGACAAAGAGCGGGTTCTTGATCCCATCGAAAAGCTCCCCCTCTTTCGCGGCCGGGCCACCCAGTTTGCCTGAGTTAGCGGCGCCCACCACACCGTAGGAGTCCACCCAGTTTGCCTGAGTTAGCGGGCGCCCACCACACCGTAGGAGTTTCCATGCCTTCGATTTCACTGCCTTTATTTCCGCAGGTGCGATCCAAAATCTCAGGACTATACTTGGGGAGGGTGGTGGCCCGGGCCTTGCGCCCCGAGTTCAAGGCACTGGCGACAAAGGCAGCTTCGAAAGTATCGGCCCCAGGCGTAAGCTCGGACTTGCTGTCAGTCTTGGGCTTCAGACCCTGGACTTCTTTGAAGCCCTAAGATTACACAACTTCTGGAGAAAAACGGACACTGTCAGCAGCGATTAGTACCTGCCGGGCTTGCGTACACCATTTCTTTTCTGCTTGCCTCTTTTGGAGGCGCCTGGCGGTGATGCACCGTTGACGGCCGAGCTCAAGTCTTCGGCAAGATTAGATGAATCCTCAAGGTCCAAGCCGTCATTGTCCGAGTCTGTAGTTTGCACCTCCTGCCTGCAGCACAGTGTAAAATACAATTATGTGCTAGCATTTGAAAGTAGTTAAGAACCTGGGAGGGTACGGCGGGAGCTCAAGGTTCAGGTCGGCGTCCCTGACACAAACTCAATCTAGTTAGCAAATATATATATATATAGGCATATCCCAGGCCTGATTCCATATCATCATCCCTGCCTCTGACTGAGGCTTTGGGTTCAGCTGCGCGATCGTACGTACTAATGTACGGAATCGGATCCTCTTTTTCCCAGAAAGGAAAGAAATCCTGCCTAGGGCGATGTGCCAACACCAAATGGCCCAGAATCTGGCTTTTGAAGCACTTGCTAAGGGCACCATCAAACTCACCAGATTCTTGAAGCTGCTCTGTCGCCACTGGGTCGACATCGTTGTAAACTGAAGCTTGAAGCGACGCGGGGAATCCGGAAGCTTCTTTTCAATTTCCCTCGCTACCAGCAGCGCATGCTCCACAACTTCAAACTTCCATACCAAGTCGTCGTCACGCACCGCTCGCAAAAAGACGCCGGGCCTAGTGTTTGTTGTCACATGTCAGAATGCTTATATGACAAAAAGAATCATACTATGATTACCCCACCAGGAGCATTCCTTCTTGTGGGCCGCCAAAAAGGCAAAAACGGTAACCGGTCTGGAGTCATAATAATATGAATCATCAATGATGAAATGCACGCTGATCAATATAGCAACCGTGTGGGTAGTACCTCAAGGTTTTTGTCGAGTTTTTTACAAAACTGGCTGTCCAGCAGAGCAAAATACTCAGGATCATCGTCCGCATCCCTCGATGAGTCGTGCACCATCAACAACCTACGCCAAAACAGTCCATATGAAAGACTCAGACAAAATGTTCATACCCGCGCATCCCTTCCTCTGCATCGTCTTGAGACGCACCCTTTGTAAACCTGTAGCCAAAGCTATCGGTTGGCGGGACCGAAACCGAAACCCACGCGATCTCCGAGCTTACGCCGTCGAATGTGAGCTTGAGATCCAAGTGAATTTCCAACAACCCCTGTTTATCCTGGAGGGTAACCTTCCCAGCAGTGCTTGCGGTGGCGCCATCATTCCCCTGCTTCTTCTTTCCATATTTTATCTCGGACCCGTCAGCGTCAGCATTTCCCTTGTCTTTGCCCCCCGTCCCAGCAAAGCTTGCGGCGTTGCCAGCATTCCCCTTGTCTTTGCCCCCCGTCCCAGCGGCAGCGCCAGCATTGCCCTGGTCTTTGCCCCCCGTCCCAGCATTTCCCTTGTCTTTGCCCCCCGTCCCAGCAGCGCTTGCGGGCGTCGCCAGCATCCTCCTGCTCCTGATCATCTAACAGTGTAAATATTTACCTTAGGCGAGTATCACAAACATACACACCACCCCACCCCCCCCCCCCGCATATGCGCACCCCTGTCGGAACAAGTCATGGTTTGTGGGAACAAGAAGGAGTTGGGAGCTTATATTTGCAGGGGAGCTATCCCCAGGCATGATGTTGATGCTGATATAATTGTTTTGGAATGCACGCAAATATTTATCTTAGGGGAGTTGCCACACCCCCCCCCCCCGCATATGCGCACCCCAGTAGGAATAAGTCATGGTTTGTGGGAACGAGAAGGAGTTGGGAGCTCCTATTTGCAGGGGAGCTATCCCCAGGCATGATGTTGATGCTGATATAATTGTTTTGGAATGCACGCAAATATTTATATTAGGGGAGTGTCACAAACATACAACCCCCCCCCCCGCATATGCGCACCCAAGTCGGAATAAGTCATGGTTTGTGGGAACGAGAAGGAGTTGGGAGCTTATATTTGCAGGGGAGCTAGCCCCAGGCATGATGTTGATGCTGATATAATTGTTTTGGAATGCACGCAAATATTTATCTTAGGGGAGTTGCCACACACACGCACTCCCCCCCCCCCCCCCCCCGCATATGCGCACCCCAGTCGGAATAAGTCATGGTTTGTGGGAACGAGAAGTCGTTGGGAGCTTATATTTGCAGGGGAGCTAGGCCCAGGCATGATGTTGATGCTGATATAATTGTTTTGGAATGCACGCAAATATTTACCTTAGACGAGTGTCACAAACATACACACCACCCCCCCCCCCCCCCTAGGCGAGTCTGTGGTTTATAATTAGTAAGAGTTGAAAGCTACCTTCGTCGTTTAAACCATGCACGCCTGCGCTACTTGTAATGGCATCCCTTGCGGCCTCCGACACTTTTGCTGGCTGAGCTAGCTGTTGCAAAACTTTTTCGTTATTATCTGTTCGCGTGGGTTGTGGGAACTGTACGTTGTCCCATTCGCTAAATCACACACACACTGACAAAAACCCAGCACGGCGCAAACGTCTTACCCGTTCGATTCCTCATCGCCCTTTGGATTGGCTGGTTCTTTCAAAGTAGCGCTATGCAAGTTTGAACAACGCAAAACACACAATGAGTAGTATTCAATGCACTTAGATGAAGGTAAACTCACCGCTTCTGAGATGCACCCTTTTCCTTGTCTTCCCCTTTGCGTTTAGGTAACTTAGCAGTCGCATCAGCAGCCTCAAACAATGATTCACAGAAGAAATCATTAAAAATAATAGAGTAAGCGTTAACGATTGAGTTGGTCGAACCTTAGAGGGAGAGAGTCCATCGCCAGCGGATGTCCGTTCACTAAATTTAAATCACACATACTGACAAAGCTCAGCACGGCGCAAACGTCTTACCCGTTCGATTCCTCACGTCCACTTCAGGTTTTGCATTGTTTGAACAACACAAAACACACAATTAGTAGCATTCAATACACTCAGCTAATGTCATTATTAAATAATGCAAACGCACCGCTTCGAAGATGGTTTGCCTTCGTTTGCATGCTTAGAATCAGACGACCCTTGCTTATTTGTACGCTTGGATGGCTTTTCAGATGCAGAGGGGTTGAAATGAGATGTTGTTTGCCTTTTCTGCTACTCTTCCTGCCATCTGATTCAGATGTGGCTACGCGGGTTGGGTCGAAGAACCCATTCTCCTCACGCGAGTACACCACCTTTTTTGCTTTGCTACCCCCTTTTGCCTTGTAAGCATAGACAATGTTATCAGACAAATGGCTCCACGTGTAACTGTTGTGAGGAAGGTTGCAATAAAACGCCCTCGTTGCAGGCGGAATCTCAACATCGGCAAACGTGACCCACTCTTTGCTGCCGTTGACTTGCAGAAAGCCTTTTGCTTCACCTTCAGACTTGACCACTCGCAAATGCTGAATGCTTTCAACCACAGTTTTCTTCCTTGACATGCGTATGGTTGATGCCCTACGGGCAAACTTGAACGATGCAAAGCTTGATCTTTTGACCGTTCAAAAAAGGATGGAGAAATGCCTATTTTCCCCGACGGTTGGCAGATTTTGGGGGTATCATTTCATTCCAAACGAACGTCCTCTCAAGCCATCTTGGCTGCGTTTTGATTGTTTTGGTCGGCTGAGCCACACGGGCAACGTGCTCGCTGCGGAGGCAAAGGTAAATGCATTTCCTTGCGATCTGTCGACTCCATTTTTTTTTCTGTCCCTTTTTATTTGTTACAGCAAGCAAACGTTGCTCCGACATGGAGGTCTGTTAGGCAATCGGTGTGTACTCATGGAACAGTGCTTTTTTTTTCTTAGATGTAAACGATGTCGTGGCTGCTCCATGTCCCACGACAGCAAGTGCGTCAACCTCCAGATTTGCGCAAGGATACCGACGGTTCTGTGGTTTCCGATCCTTTTCCAGCATTATGTCAGCAAACTCTCAACTCAAGCCACGACCAACGGTCTGGGAAGCAAGAGGCGAACGGAAACAACGCTCACGATCATTTTTTTGCATCAAAACGCAAATCTGTCCTCGAGACTGAAGCTGACAGCAGTGAGACAGAGCCTAACAGAAAACGAAAGCGAGATTCGCGCGGAACGCGCATGGATTTGACTTCTGTCGACCCCAAACACCGCAAAAGGCTGGAGAAAAGTAGGAAATATCAGGCCAATAAACGAACATCCAAGCAGGTATCTCAAAAATATCCTGATGACAGGGCATTGCAGGATGCTTCTTTCCAGTGCGGGGGAGAGGATGTACCCTGAGACTAGCGCCCTGCTACGCAAGAATAAGGCACAGGCTGCGGCCGCTAGTGCAATAAAGGAGGTGCTGCAAGAGATGCCGGCTCGGGCCGCTCACAAACAAGCAATCGTGGGCAAACTGAGAGGAAGGATGACCACCCAGGAGTGGAACGACTATTTCAAATGCGTTAGCCGGGCTTACGCTAACAAAGCTGCAAAGGTTGAGAAGCAGTTGGCCGAGAGGAAAGCTAAGGGTGACGTTGTGCCCATCGATATTTTCGCACAGAACCGAACCAGGGATGAACAGCGCGAGGGCATCTCCCAGTTGGAAAAGCTCACCACCAAGAAGCTAAAGGTGATTCTAGAGATGATAGGCGCCAAGTCTGGTCGCACAACGCTATACTGGTACGGGACTCTCGACAGCTTCCATGACAATTACCGCGACAAAGCTTTCCCGACAATATTTGAGCAAATGGTGATTGCATCGGGCAGTGTTGAGAAACTTGTCGTACTAGATTTGCGAGGCACGCAGTGGGTCACTGATAATTCGGCTGCATACATCTGCGGAGGGAAATGTTCCGCAGGCTGCCAGCATTTCTATAAGCCACGAACTCGCAAAACTCTCACAAAGCTCTTGGCTGATGAGAAAGTCTCTTTCCGCTGCATCACTAAGACCGTGCCCTGCAAATGGCATAATAACTACGATAAGTGGAAGCTCGAGCGCGACAGGGAGCTTGACAAGCTTGCCAAAAACCCCAAGAAGCGTGATCTTATTAACAAGAAGCTTCAAACGCTCAACGAGAATATTAGAAAGTGCGAGCGCCATTTTCGACAGTACGAAACCCAGCGCAGGTGATTTATTTTTCGTCGTGAGTTGATGTTGCTTTGCTGCTTGCATTGTTGGGGGGGGGGGGGGGGCGGTGTGTGTGTTTGTGGCACTCCCCTAACGTAAATATTTGCGTGCTTTCTAAAACAATTATATCAGCATCAACATCATGCCTGGGGATAGCTCCCCTGCAAATATCAGCTCCCAACTCCTTCTCGTTCCCACAGAACCATGACTTATTCCGACAGGGGAGCGCATATGCGGGGGGGGGGGAGGGGGTGGGGTGTATGTTTGTGACACTCGTCTAAGGTAAATATTTGCGTGCATTCCAAAACAATTATATCAGCATCGACATCATACCTGGGGCTAGCTCCCCTGCAAATATAAGCTCCCAACTCCTTTTCGTTCCCACAAACCATGACTTATTCCGACTTGGGTGCGCATATGCGGGGGGGGGGTGGTGTGTATGTTTGTGACACTCCCCTAAGATAAATATTTGCGAGCATTCCAAAACAATTATATCAGCATCAACATCATGCCTGGGGATAGCTCCCCTGCAAATAGAAGCTCCCAACTCCTTCTCGTTCCCACAAACTATGACTTATTCCGACTGGGGTGCGCATATGCGGGGGGGGGGGGGGGTGTGGAAACTCCCCTAAGATAAATATTTGCGTGCATTCCAAAACAATTATATCAGCATCAACATCATGCCTTGGGCTAGCTCCCCTGCAAATAGGAGCTCCCAACTCCTTCTTGTTCCCACAAACCATGACTTATTCCGACAGGGGTGCGCATATGCGGGGGGGGGGGGAGTGGGGTGGTATGTATGTTTGTGACACTCCCCTAAGATAAATATTTGCGTGCATTCCAAAACAATTATATCAGCATCAACATCATGCCTGGGGCTAGCTCCCCTGCAAATAGGAGCTCCCAACTCCTTCTCGTTCTCACAAACCATGACTTGTTCCGACAGGGGTGCGCATATGAGGGGGTGTGTGGGGGGGGGGGTGGTGTGTATGTTTGTGACACTCCCCTAAGATAAATATTTGCGTGCATTCCAAAACAATTATATCAGCATCAACATCATGCCTGGGGCTAGCTCCCCTGTAAATAGGAGCTCCCAACTCCTTCTCGTTCCCACAAACTATGACTTATTCCAACAGGGGTGCGCATATGCGGGGGGTGGGGGGGGGGATCATGGCCAGGTAATGCTTTTTAAGCTTTGTTATTTCTTTTTCCAGATTGCTTGTTTCTCCTTTCCAGGAGGTGTTGGTTATGCTTGTTTGTAGGTATCATCTTTTTTCTTTGTGTGTGCCTTGAATGTGATAGTTACGTTGTATGTCCGTATGTATGTCCGTATGTATGTTAAACCCATGCTTCTTGCTCTTCGCAACTACACATACATAATACATAATTTGTCTATGTCCGTATGTGTATGTTAAACCCATCCTTCTAGCTCTTCTGAACTGCACATATATAATACATAATTTGTATGTATGTCTGTATCTATGTTAAACCCATCCTTCTAGCTCTTCTGAACTACACATACATAATACATAATTTGTCTGTATGTCTGTATCTAAGTTACACGCAGGTTTCTTGCTCTTGTCAACTACACATACATAATACATAATTTGTCTGTATGTCTGTATCTATGTTAAACCCATGCTTCTTGCTCTTCTGAACTACACATACATAACAGGCGCGAATTGAAGCTCTGCAACCCGGGTCGGGCCAGTGGGTGATATATCAGGACTACATATCATGGTACTCGGAAAATGGCACGAAAGTAAACGACCTTCTGTTCACCCTCGTCACTCGTGACGCGCACGGCCAGCTCAAGTACGAATATATTCATAACTTAATGACTACTGAGCACACCGCGGACACCACCCGATATTGCTGGGCTTATCATTTTCGGAATACCCAGGATGGGGGCAGCGGCGAGCTTTCGTCTTTACCGGGGCCAGGCGTGCGGACTGGCTATCGCGGTGGTGATTTTACGAGCAAAGAGTTTATTTACTCCGAATCATGCTACCACGCGCTTTATGATGTGGACGTGGAGGCGCACGTTCTATGTGCGAACCACGCCTGGAATCCCTGCGACGGAGCAAAGCGCAATCTGTCGAAGGTCTTTTCAAAAGACCAGATTGAGCAAGGGATAGGCTTTTCGCTTGTCGAGGATTGGTTAGAATCTGCGTCTAATGCTGGCTTTGCAAACGTTCGCCTCTACGGGCACGAGAGGGACGTCATCCAAGAGTGGATCACCCAGAATCCACTGTCTCCCCGATTACTAACTAGCTGGCAGTTTCGGGAGCTTCGTTCTTTCATATATTCCCTGCAAACAGCTGCGGGCAAGCAGTTTAGTGTTCCGGGCGTAGCGTACGGCGCTTTATGCAGCGGCGGTGAAGATGCGGATCGTGGTACTCGACTTGAGAAGCGATAAGGAGGCGGGCCTCCGGTGTGAGTTTTGCACTCAGAGTACGATGGCGCCTAAGGCCGCGCATAAGGAAGGGGAGAAATGCCCAGTTCGGAGAGGCGGGGCGACTGGCATCAGCTCCGGCTTCGTTCTGGAACAGTCCGAGGCTACTGCCAACATGGGGCGCGAGGAGAAGATTCGCTACTTCAATAGGCTGGCCAGGCAGAAGAGCCAAAAGAAAAAGCAAGGCAAGACGGGCCAGGGGGGGGGGGGGGCATTTTTCACGCATGACAAAGGCTTAATGTATTGCTTTGCTGCAGAAGTTAGGTTTGCCTACGGAGGGCAAGGTGGCGGAACTGCGGGAGCGTCTGAACAGCGACATCTCGCAAGGTTCCGACAAGCCCCAGGCTAAGGCGAAGCGCTCTAAGTCTGGCAAGCGGGGCAAGAGGAAAGGTGGGAAAGCTGAGGCTGCAAGCCCCCCAGCTGCTAAGAAACGCAAATGCTCGTCGAAAGGTATACGTCTGGTGTGGCAGGGCTTACCGTTTGCTTACTTTTTGAAATCGTTTTTGCATTTTTTTTTTGTTTGTTTGTTTGGACACTGCCAGGGACAGTGAGGAAGACCAGAGGCAAGCGCGTTGACTATTCAGGGCAAGACGAAGACGGAGAAGGTGATAGCGAGGACGTGGAAGCTGTGGAGCCCTGGAGATGCAACACGTGCGGGTTTGAGAACCGAAAGCATTCGTATTTTGTTGGATGCGAGTTGTGCGAGCGTGCTGCATCTAGTGATAGCGACGAAGCAGACGAAGAGAGCGATGATGAAGACTTGTATCAGGATGATTCCGTTCAAATTCGTCTGCTTCTGTCGCTGTTTGTTTGACCCGCAAGGTGGCGGTCGAAGCAAGCGTACACGCTCTCCTCCCTTCTTCGCTCCCCCCCCCCCCCCCGGAGTCGTAAGTAAATACACATTAAGACTATTAAATTAATCTAAGTATGTTGAATTTCAGTAGAAAGATTGGTAAAAAACGATCTGGCAAGACAATTACAACTTAATATGTCATGCTGGGGTTTAGCTGACATAGCTGAGATTTAGCGTACATACAAGGTGCCGACCGGCTAAGTACAGCAAGGAGTTTTGTAATTAAAGACAACCAGTCCACCACGCGATACCCAGGTAGGGACGCGAAGGATAAGGTTGAAGATCCGGACTCCATCTTAGAGTACCCGGATGACCCGAGAGACCAGAAACCGGTCGAAGAGATCATCGACGAAGTCGTGGCAAGACAGTCAGGGTCACCAGACTTTGTTCGGGATCTCAAGGCTCAATTTCTGAAGAATAAAACACTTTTCGGACCCCTTGTAGCCGGCGGCGTGACGCACACTGCTGCTAAGATAGAGCGACAAGTGGGACAGACGATGCCTTGTCTCCGCGGATCGCGCCTCAGCTATAAGGAGGAGCAGATCTGAGGAAATGATCCAAGACATGTTGGCTAAACGGCTAATAGAACCGTCATGGTCGGAGTACCGATCACCGGTTCGGCTTGCGCCAAAGCCGGATGGCAAGCAGCGATTTTGTATCAATTACACGAGGCTCAATAAGATCATCAAGAGCGTTGAGGCACCAGTCCCCCGTATGCGGGATGGCCTCAACCGACTCCGGGATGCTAAGTTCTTTAAAAAGCTAGACCTGAAAAATGGATTCTGGAACATCCCTTTGGATGTGGAGAGTCGGGCACTGACTGCCTTTGCCGTCGGCGGGAGACTGTACCAGTGGACAGTCCTCCCGATGGGATTGAAAACTGCCCCGGCTATCTTTCAGGATTGCATGAATCAGGCCGTGTCCGACCCCAAGTACGGTGATCCGAAGTTCACCGAAACTTACGGACACACTAACCAGTATAGCTTTTGTTACATCGATGATATCGTTATTTACTCGAAAACAGAAGCAGAGCACCTGGCTCACGTGTAGGACATCTTGAGACGCCTAGAAGCCTTCGGCCTCAGGTTGAACCTAGAGAAGTGTTCGTTCGCTAAGGACCACATTGATTATCTAGGGTACAGAGTCAAGGATGGGGTAATAATGTTGAAGCCGGAGAAGCGGGACGCTATCCGTTCCCTTCCACGCCCAAACACACGCACAGCGCTGCATTCCTTCCTCTGTATGGCACAGGTGTACTCGGAATTTATTCCGAACTTCCAGGACTTTGTCAAACCATTACGGGACTTCTGCCTTCACGGCGACCCGGATGGCGAGTGGCCGCCAAAGGCGGCGGAGATATACACAAAGCTGAAGGAGGCGTTGACACGAGACCCCCTCACAGAGGGCGGATCGGTCTTGGTTCTCCCCGACTTTGAGAAGCGTTTTGCGGTAGCAACCGACGCGTCGAAATACGCGGTCGGGGCCGTTTTACAACAATACGATTCTGACCACAAACAGTTGAGACCGATCATGTTCGTAAGCAAGAAGTTGACGCCCGAACAAGTCAACTACTGTACCAGACAGCGCGAAGCGTTGGCGATAGTTTGGGCGTTCAGTCGGCTGAGGGAGTACTTATGGGGTGCTCCGAAGATATTGGTTCAAACAGATCATGCCAACCTTAGATGGCTCATGGACCGAGAACCTACGGGACGACTGGCCCGATGGCAGTCGGAGCTGGCCTTGTATGATTTCACCATCGAGTACATTAAAGGTAAAGAAAATACGGTCCCAGATAGCCTATCACGGATGCCTCGGGTGAAAGGCTCCGTAGGCGACGGATTAGATCGCTTTGCATTAGAAACTCCCATGGCCTGCCTAGTCGGATGGACAGCCGATGATGACTGGACGGCCACGGAGCATACAGCAGATTTGAAAGACACGTTGCCGGCGGGGATGGCATACATGGCCACCAACGCGCAAAGCTGGACACCGGGATATAGACCAGCTGCAATGCATACGCCGCGTGTGCTGCGCGCAACACGAAGCTGAGGACTGGCAAGACCTGCTGGAGGAGATGGACACCCAGTCGGACATCCTCAGCGAGGGGGATATAAAGCCGGGTCAGACTCCTGAACATGAACACTCCTTTAACGCATTTTTCGCAGATAAGACGCAGTCGTTCTGGGTACCCCTGTTCACCCTTCACGGTTGGCGATTATCGCGGCTGCCGAGCAAACACACCGAACAGGGGGGCCTATAAGCCTAGTCACCAGTGCTCTCCAGCTGGACGACATGGATATGACGGTGGCGAGCCCCGAGGTGTTTGGTCAGTGGCGAAGAGCTCTAAGGAATGGGGCCCCTTCATTGCTCACGCTATTGACCTGATAGCACATCCCGAGACAAGAGAAATAAGAGCCCATAAGAAAACGATGACCTGGCATGATAATCTCCTGTGGTATAAGGGGGCAGGCGGTAAGTGGGAAAAGACGCCTTCAAAGTGGACACTGTGGGTACCAACCCAGTTACGTAAGGCGATCCTTTTAGCCACTCACCGCTCTGCTCTCAACTCACATGCGGGAAGGGATAAAATGTCTTGGTTCATTTCGCGCAGGTTTTGGTGGCATGGCATGCAGAAATCCATTGCCGACACAGTCGACTCATGCGAACACTGCAAGCAAACCAAAACCCCACACAACAACGCTCAGAGAGGCCTCTATGGTGAATACAAGCTTGTTGAGAACCTTTTTGAGACTTTGCATGTTGATTACGTAGGACCGCTGCCGCGAGCGGAGACCCACAATTATCGTACATCCTGACAGCCATAGACCGCTTCTCGAACTATGTGTTCGCGGTGCCAGTTGTGGAAAAGGATGCGGAATCGACATGCGAGGCCCTGGTCGACCATATCTTCCGATATACCGGAGTGCCGAAAAATGTATACAGCGATCGGGGATCGGAGTTTACAAACGAACTCTCCGCTCGGCTGTGCACAGTGTGGGGCTTTAAGTGGAAATACGTAACTGCATATTCAACAGAGAGCAACGGCAAAATCGAGAGGGTCCATAGACCGCTCAAGGCCGCGCTCCAGCAGTATTGTCGTGATAATCAGCACATATGGCATAAGGCCTTACCGTCTTTTGTGTTCTCCATGAACAACACCGCGTCGAGGGCATTGGGCGGAAAAGCCACGGGCGCTTCCCCCAATCTCCTGGTATACGGACAGCACTTGAGGATTCCGGAGGAGTTGGTTTTACCAAACCTCCCGGAAGGGGGCTTTTTGGAACATGATGAGCTGATGGCCTGTCGCGTACGAGTCATGGCGGAAGCCAGACACTACGTCATGAAGGCGCGGGAGGCCGAAGAGGCTCACAAACAAAACCAGCAGACGCCGAACAAAGTCAAGTATGAGTCGGGAGAATACCATAAAGGGGACTTAGTCTTCCTGTACGTACCCCAGGTACCTAACTTGGTTAGCGTCAAACTCTTTCCGATGGCGCAAGGCCCTTACACTGTTGTAGAAGAAGTAGGTGCTTTGACATACCGAATACAGGGAAAGGGTAAGACGCTACGGCTGATGCGTTTTAACCCCATGCTGGATCGTAACGAAACAATGACGGAAGCGGTACAGAAGCTGGAACACAGTTTACGGCCGCCGCCCAAGCGCCGAGACAAGACGGCCGAGGCGAAAGAGAACCCGACACAACCCTTGCCGGCCGTAGCCGAGGGGAATGATCCGAATAATAAAGCCGAAGAAGTCGCGGCCGAACAAGCCGACGCTTCCGAGGGGGACGTTATCGCGCCAGGGCCGACCAACCACCTGCAGTCGGAACAGGAGGAGAAGGTTGAACCGGTGCCGAGACGCCCACCAGCTGAATCGAAGCTGAGGCCGGCCGACGACGTGAAAACCATGCACTGGCACGTCGGAAAGATATACCTTCTTCGGCCACCAGAGGCACATGTCGGCGACGACTGCCTCAACAATTTCTTCCTCATGAAAGTGAGAGAATGGGAGCCGCGGACTCGGGTCACGCGCGCAAGCAAGGCAATCAAAGCCGAGCCGCCCGTACTGCAGTTCTATCGATCACACCAGGACCTCGACGAGCCGGAATCACGGATTTTTTATCCGGTGTACCGCGACTCCAACCAAGTCGAAACGTTCTGGAAAGGCATCACGGACAAGTCCGAAGGCTACACGCCGTGGCAGATACAGGCGTGGCCTAGGATGGTGCTGGATTACCCGTTCGATCTACAGCACGGTCAAATCCCCCTACGGGTGTGGGAGGGCATAGCGACCCATTTCATCGGGGCACTACCGCCAGGCAAATATAAGAAAGACAAATTGGGACAGGCGAAGAGACGCAAGCTCGCTTAGCCCAGCATGCCGTGTGACACCTCACAAGCATAGTTAACGCGGGTAGTATGCGAGATCCAAAGGCCAATACTGGGTAGCAACAGTAAGAAACTAGCCATAGGAAAGGGACACGGCTTTGGACTCCATATCTGTTAAAATACTACCTAAGTCCATGCTTCTGAGAGATAGCAAAAGAGAGCCTAACATGACATGATACACGGGAAAAGACCCTACCTTACCCTCCGTGAGGTGCGACGGCCCTGAAGGTATCTTGACGGGCTAGTAGTTGGTGTTCCACCAGGGGTCGGAATAGCTTCGGGCTAACAATGTTGACGCGCAGCAATGCCCGTTGATATGGTTGGCATTGCACATTATACCCACCTCGTCTCGAGTTGCACACCCGCCTCCCGCGGCAATGGCATGAGTGGTGTATGATAAGTTATTCCCCACAGAGTGTCTTACATATTATGCTCGCTCTTGTTTGCTCTTTGTTTGGATGGAAGGGGCTCTAAGGCACCGGACGGCCCTACGTATACACATAAGCATATCTATACCACTAAGAAATATAACATGTCCCTATTTGTATACCGCCGCAAATCGCGCAGTATGGCGAGGGTGGAACACGCGGACAGCAAAGATGACCGGGGCATGGGTGCGCCCGCGTTGTCACGCTGTTGACCAGCGTTTGGAAACGAGCAGAGTGTCGAACACCGACACGAGAACAACACACACATTGCACATTGCTCGTTGTGCTTGGGCTGACATACAGATATATATACATACGAACTCACGGACATATACGTATATAGGCACCTGGCGGTGTATGTTTGGCACCGAACATCTGGTGGAGCCCTCCTGGCGTCCGTGGCTTCGGTCCTGGTGATACTGATAGTACACCTAGGATTACAGGCGATCGCGGGAGAAGGGCAACGGCTCCCTCCATCCACGCGGGATAGTCCGGCGGGAACGACCCCGGCAGCTAGCCCGGTGGTGGACCGGCGTCGCGAAGCGGAGCAACTGGACGAACCAGACCCATCTGAGGCAGCGAACTTCAGGTGCGGTCACATACATACCTCACCAGAGGGGACACCCCACATCGCAATGACCACTCCGAGCTGTGGCGCAAACACCCTTGCAAGCAAGGGCGCACAGGGAAACGAAACCCTGCAGCGCAACCTTGGCGGTCCCAATACACCGCTCACACCCGCTCAACCTTCAGGTGGCACAACTCAGGCTAGTGTTGTGACCACACCGAAATCCCCCCGGGGAAAAGCTGAAGTCGAGTCGGAGATGTTGACGACCCCTATGAAGTCATCGGCTGACGAGGGGGAGGCACCGACTGAGGACAGCAGTACACCTGCATCGCAACACACCGATGAGGACGTCGATCCCGAAGGGTTAAACACCAGCACTCGGGATTTGGGTGGATCCCAGAAGCAGACGAGAGCCTATATTATGGCGAAGAATTGAGCCTCACGCGGATGGACGCTAGCGAGGAAGCACGCTTGAGATACTGGGAGAAAGTCGGGGATGAGGATAGACTCAAGCCCGACGCTTACAGTGACAAGCTGAACCCGCCCGAAGAGAAGCGGCCCGATGAGCGGCCACAGCCCACGGATCCGGCGTACCAGCACCACCGCTGCCCGCCACCGAAGCCGACGGCACATTGGGGCAGGGACGAAGTATTCCCGCGTACTTTCATGACTCCGATAATATATTCGGAGCATACGGACCGATCGACCGTCCGATATACGCATATTCGGAACGGGGCCCGGTACCGCCGCGAACGTGGAGGGTCGTAGCACCCGGAGTGCATAGGCCATATTATCGCATCGACACGGAAACGATGTTGAGAGGTATGGACTTACACCTGAACCAAGACCCAGATCGGGAAAGGGAGGAGTATCAGAAACCGGTGCGTTACGCGTATGACCCACTGACGCGCAGAGTACACCGAATCTACCCACCTTACCCAGATATCACGGATGCGGAGCGCAGGCTGTGGCTACAATGCCCGGCGCTCGCACGCACAACCAACACGAACGTTCCCGTTCACACCGTCTAAGGAGCCGCATCGAATACGATTGGTGGGCAACCAGGTTAATTGGGTCCCAGACCCGCACTTGTTTGAGGCAAACCCTCGCAAGGTTAACCTGCCGCCACCAAAGCCTCCATTCGACGAACGGGGCTTCTCGGACTACCTTGACAAAGCGATGTACGAGCCCACCGAACAGGACAACGTCCTGAGGGTAGAGTGTGAAGGGTCAAAGAAACGCGGGAGGGGATGGGGTCCGAGATGCTTGCAGAGATGGCACCTCACGGAAAGAGCGTACGCGTCACCAGAGCGATACGCGCCTCACCGATGTCCAGATCACGCATACAACGGGGACATCGAATTGATATCCTGCGCACAATTACCGCCATGTTTCGGATGGGATGTCCCACACACATGGGGGTTTCGCGACAACCCGTTACCGGGGATCGCTCGGTACAAGTCGATGGACGAGGACCGAGTGAAATTTACCAAAACCTTGTTCGAGCAAGCCAAATCGCTGCGAGGATGGGTGGGATTGGAGGACTATCAGCGAAAACGCGCCCTCCGGTTCTACGGCATCTGGAAGGATCCGAGATGTTTGCTTGAACCATACCAGCTCAGAAAGTTGCAGTGGTCGCAGGAAGATATCAATTCTTACTACAGACTGCTCGAACTTTCGGGTATCCCATTGCCCGAGGAGGTCAAGGCATACCGAGCCTACTACCTTCGGAGTAAACATGACCAACCCTGGGACCTCAGGGTTGAAGAGAATGTACTCGCGTACTATAGGCAGGTCTTAGGCATACCCAAGCCTCCCCTCTATATGTAGGCCGCGAGGCATAAGACGACGAATACCTGAGCGTTTCCGAGGTGCGGCTCGGGTACGGGAGCAGTATTACGTACGGTTCCAACACGAGCATCGGCTCGCGTGGCTGCTGACGATATACCGGCAGTTGACGAGGAGCAACGACCCAAAGACATCCCGCATCGCCAACCAGTTAGCAGATCCTGACGAGAACGTTCCGAACACATATCGAGGCCGCGTGAGAGGCTTCGAACAATGGATCGAACGATTCAGGGCGCAGGACGCACTGGGTTGGGACAGACTTGTCCAAGCCGATGAGTTCCGATGGCACAGAATAACTCAACGGTTGGATTATATCTACCACTTTCGACGTGAGTGGCCGTACTGGAGGCAACAGTACGAATACCAGCTGGGGCAGATCATTGGTCAATTCGCCCCAGTCATAAGGTGTATCGTGCCACAGCACTCGGAAGTCAGAGAAGACTTGACCTGGTCGGAAGCGAGGGCTTTGAAAGAAAGCCTGGATCAGAAATTAGAGATGCAAGCGGAAGACCAACCCGCAGTGACATGGAGGTGGCAACCATCATCACCGTCTAGCGAAGAGGAGTTCATAAACTCGCTCGAGGAAGTATACGCGTTTTGAGACCCAGCCAATGGGTTGTATATATATTTTTAGACACTTCTACCTGATCACCACAGCGAAGTAGATACTTGCCGGGTGGCAATAAGAAAATGTCTGCAGACAACAAAACCAAACAAACAACGCCGAACACGCCAACGGCACCCTTGACACTGGCATAGTGCCCGTTCATCCCTATGATGGACGAGGATGCACGGGGATATTGAACAATTGAGATCAATGCCTCCCTGCATTCTCGGGATCACAGATCCTTCGGACGGACTAGGGCCGAGACATGTGCTAGGGACGCGGAACCTTAGAATTGCTCGGAAATCTGCTTCAGATCAAATGCAGACTGCCCAGTAATTTTCGGACCACAGATCCTTAAGACAGGGAATTGGGACGCGGGATACTTAGAATTGCTCGGAGGTCTGCCAGGCTCCAGATCAGATGCAAATTGCCTAGTAATGCTAGGATCACAGATCCGAAGGATGGACCCATGTCACCAGAGCTGTTGCAAGTGCTGCCGACCCTCAACCTCGAGAAGTTTGAGGCGCGGTAGCAAATGCGGGTCAGAGACCCGAGAAAGCATAGAGAAAGGAGACGGCGAAAGGATGGTTTGACAGCGACATGATCAGACCGTTGTACGTCCATGGCAGA
>WBZZ01002644.1:35000-40000 GCA_019918135.1 Paulinella micropora | reverse complement strand
ACCTACCTACCTATCTATCTATCTATCTATCTATCTATCTATCTATCTATCTATCTATCTATCTATCTATCTATCTATCTATCTCTTCAGGCTAGCTTTCTGCAGGCGCTGAGTCAGCACGGGCAAGCCACCGCGCCCACTCTGCAGGTAGCAGCACAGCAGCACAGCAGCACAGTAGCCAGTAGTAAAGTAGTACAGTAGTACAGTAGCCAATAGCACAGCAAAAAGCACAGCAGCCAAAAGCACAGCAGCCATTAGCACAGCTGCCATGAACACAGCAGCCGATAGCACAGCAGCCGATAGCACAGCAGCCGATAGCACAGCAGCCAATCGCACAGCAGAACAGCACAACACAGGCGCACACGCAGACACAGATATTTGCAAATGTATACATAGACAATCAATACACATAAATGTCCTGCATGTGCAGCGCTGGTTGGAGGCGCGCGATCGCACGTGCTTTCTGCAACACACCTGGTCTAGCTATACTTACTTATTGCCTATCTACTTCTCTATCTTTCTACAACCGTTAACTAATTACGTTAGACCGTATATCCAGTCGTTGGCCACAGCGCCCTTGGCAGACCCGGCCTGTCTATTCACTTGTCTATCTACTTATCTATCTACTCTACCTACTTATCTATCTGCCTCTCTATCTACAACCGTTACAACCGTTAAATAAGTGTGTCAGGCCATAGATTCCGGTCTTTGGCCAGGCCGTAGATCCAGTCTTTGGCCACAGCGCCCTGGCCCTTGTCTATCGACTTCTTCGTCTACTTGCCTATCTACTTCTCTATCTCAAACTGTTAGCGTTAAATAATTGCGTTAGGCCGTACATCCAGTCTTTGGCCAAATCGCCCTTGGCCGACCCCGGCCTGGCCAATCGCAGCTTGCCGGCCGGTATATCTATCTATCTATCTATCTATCTATCTATCTATCTATCTATCTATCTATCTATCTATCTATCTATCTATCTATATCTATCTATCCATCCATCTATCTATCTATCTATCTATCTTCTATCCATCTATCTATCTATCTAGGGACATCACGCTTCGAACACGTGGTGCACATCAGGTGAGCGTGAATTTGCTTCTTTTGCTGTTTCTTCTTCTTCTTCTTCTTCTTCTTCTTCTTATTATTATTATTATTATTATTATTATTATTATTATTATTATTATTATTATTATTATTATTATTATTATTATTATTATTATTTGGACACCGTGATAGCCCAGTGGTCAAGTTCTACCATCTGGGCCCTGTCGCCAGTTCGATTCCCGTCGGTGCCACCAGTATTTTCATTGAACATACCGCTCCGTCTGGACCAGTATTTTCATTGAACATACCGGTCCGTCTGGAAGTGTTGGAACTGCCCTTGCGGGGGTGTCATTAGAGCTTATCGTCAATTCTTCGTACTCCCCTCACGGGTGAGACGATGGAGGCGCATGTGCAGAAATGCATCAGCCATTGACAGAGAAGCACTATTATTATTATTATTATTATTATTATTATTATGGACACCGTGATAGCCCAGTGGTCAAGTTCTACCATCTGGGCCCTGTCGCCAGGTCGATTCCCGTCGGTGCCACCAGTATTTTCATTGAACATACCGATCCGTCTGGACCAGTATTTTCATTGAACATACCGGCCCGTCTGGAAGTGTTGGAACTGCCCTTGCGGGGGTGTCATTAGAGCTTATCGTCAATTCTTCGTACTCCCCTCACGGGTGAGACGATGGAGGCGCATGTGCAGAAATGCATCAGCCACTGACAGAGAAGCACTATTATTATTATTATTATTATTATTATTATTATTATTATTATTATTATTATTATTATTATTATGGAGGGGTGCACAGTATGGCACCCCACGGGAAGAGGAGGTGGTTGGGCCTCTTCCCACTGGTTTCGAGGCTATGTCGTTGTGTTGGCTCCGAGGCTATGTTGTTGTGTTGGTTCCGAGGCTATGTTGTTGTGTTGGTTCCGAGGCTCTGTTGTTGTGTGGGTTCCGAGGCTATGTCGATGTGGGTTCCGAGGCTATGTTGTTGTGTTGGTTCCGAGGCCATGTCGTTGTGTTGTTTTTTATAAGACATACACCACGTGGGATCAAAGGGGTATTTACATTCCGCGATCTAGGGGTGGTGACGGGTTTCGAGGCGTCCCAGATACTTACCACAAAACGTCCTCATGCGCTGGCAGACCGCATGAAATGTCTGCTACCCCTGTGAGTACCTCCATGCGGGCCCTACCCAGTCTCGTGGAGCTCTCACGCGGGGAAGATCAATCATTTGTAGTTGATTTCCTGCAAGGTACCCGACACTGTGCGGGTAGTAGGGACTTCCTTTTAGGGCCTTCTATGCAGGATGGTTAGAGTCACTCTTCCCTCCCCAACATACTCAGTGTAGTCCCTGTTGGGTCGAGGGATGGAGGCGCATGGCCCTCGGGCTCAGCCATGACAGATCAATATATATATATATATATTTATTATTATTATTATTATTATTATTATTATTATTATTATTATTATTATTATTATTATTATTATTATTATTATTATTATTATTGTTTGGACACCGTGATAGCCCAGTGGTCAAGTTCTACCATCTGGGCCCTGTCGCCAGTTCGATTCCCGTCGGTGCCACCAGTATTTTCATTGAACATACCGCTCCAGACTGAACATACCGCTCCGTCTGGACCAGTATTTTCATTGAACATACCGGTCCGTCTGGAAGTGTTGGAACTGCCCTTGCGGGGGTGTCATTAGAGCTTATCGTCAATTCTTCGTACTCCCCTCACGGGTGAGACGATGGAGGCGCATGTGCAGAAATGCATCAGCCATTGACAGAGAAGCACTATTATTATTATTGTTATTATTATTATTATCCCTGAAAGGTGTTGGTGAAGGGGCTGGGGGGGTTTGGGAGGAGGGGAAAATGAAAATTGTGTACCCCCCACCCCCCCACCCCCACCCCCCCATTTCCGCACCCCTGTCGGAATAAATCATGGTTTGTGGAAACCAGGAGGAGTTGGGAGCTCATATTTGCAGGGTGATTAGCCCCAGACTCGATGTGGATGCTGATATGAATTTTTTTGAAATTCACGCAAATATTTGCTACTATTATTATTATTATTATTATTATTATTATTATTATTATTATTATTATTATTATTATTATTATTATTATTATTATTTGGACACCGTGATAGCCCAGTGGTCAAGTTCTACCATCTGGGCCCTGTCGCCAGTTCGATTCCCGTCGGTGCCACCAGTATTTTCATTGAACATACCGATCCGTCTGGACCAGTATTTTCATTGAACATACCGGCCCGTCTGGAAGTGTTGGAACTGCCCTTGCGGGGGTGTCATTAGAGCTTATCGTCAATTCTTCGTACTCCCCTCACGGGTGAGACGATGGAGGCGCATGTGCAGAAATGCATCAGCCATTGACAGAGAAGCACGCACTATTATTATTATTATTATTATTATTATTATTATTATTATTATTATTATTATTCATCCCAATGGCCTCAAGGCGTTAAACTGTGACGCCAACTCATAACCCTTTGGTGGTAGATGCTGGAGAGGAGGGTCGTTGCGCGCGTAAAAGATCTTAAACTCCGCATATGCTGGTTGATAGCCCAGGACCCAGCAGACACCAGATTGTTATGGGTGGGGTTTCGAGGCAGCTCTAGCAACCGCGCTTGGTGTATGCACTTGCACATTCGGTGACGTCTTGCAAGAGGTTGCTGGGACTGCGGAATAACCTCGGCTTAGTGCAGTCTTGCCCTCAGGAGCTCCATCGGTGGCCCCGATCATCAGGCGAGAGACTGACACGGGGGGGTGGAGGACCTCGAACAAGGGTATTGGAGGCTTATGTCCGTTGAGGATATGCCATTAGCTGCATCAGTACGCCTCAGATATAGTAAATATTATTATTATTATTATTATTATTATTATTATTATTATTATTATTATTATTATTATTATTATTATTATTATTGTTCTACCATCTGGGCCCTGTCGCCAGTTCGATTCCCGTCGGTGCCACCAGTATTTTCATTGAACATACCGGTCTATTTCTGGACCAGTATTTTCATTGAACATACCGGCCCGTCTGGAAGTGTTGGAACTGCCCTTGCGGGGGTGTCATTAGAGCTTATCGTCAATTCTTCGTACTCCCCTCACGGGTGAGACGATGGAGGCGCATGTGCAGAAATGCATCAGCCATTGACAGAGAAGCACTATTATTATTATTATTATTATTATTATTATTATTATCATTATTATTATTATTATTATTATTATTAGGGAGTACATAGGCCATCGGTCCTTTCCATGGGCTGATTGGTATAAAGCTCCTAGAGTAATGTTCTATGCCGTCACTTCCTTTATTCCACCGATTGGTGTGGAGACTTTCCTTATGGAATGGAGGACTGGATGCACATGGCCTTTTGGCTCAGCAATTGGCAGGAGATACACTATTATTATTATTATTATTATTATTATTATTATTATTATTATTATTATTATTATTATTGTGTACATCAGCTACATCGACGCGGCCAAGCTGGTAGCTCGCATCTTCTGTGGGGTACACGCATGCGCACACACGTACACACGCACACGCAGGGGCAGGCAGCGGGCAAGGCAGTGCTGGGCCGGGTGCTGCGTAGCATACACAGGACACATTGACAGACAGACAAACACACATGCACAGGCAGGGGGCAGGAGACAGGCAAGCCTGAGCGTAGTTGTGTGCTGTGGGAGCGACGCTTACAGACAGACAGACAGACACACACCCACCCGCACACACACACACACACACACACTCGCATGCACACACGCACACACACACACACACACACACACACACACACGCACGCACACACACACACACACACACACGCACGCTCACACAAACACACACACACACACACATCATGTAGAAACAGGGCCAGGCGGCGGGCAAGCGTGATCTTGCTCGTGTGTTGTGGGAG
>WBZZ01002644.1:25000-27500 GCA_019918135.1 Paulinella micropora | reverse complement strand
TCTATCTATCTATCTATCTATCTATCTATCTATCTATCTATCTATCTATCTATCTATCTATCTATCTACTTGTCCTGGGCATGACGATAAACTGCATCCCGGAGTTGGACTCGACCCACTGGCACCTACAGCCTGGGGGTCGATCTATCTATCTCCTTCAGCCCTTCACCAGCTGTTTGTGCAGTCGCAGCTGGTGCAGCGTGACTGGCCAGGGCTGATGACTACGCTTCATCGGCCCTCGATACACTCTCAAACTGTTCGGGAAAGCCCTAAGAGCCTTCGATACCGCGGCCTGCGGGAAACCGCAAGGTGCAGCAGGCGAGGTAACGCTCGTCGGATGGTAAAAACTCGAAGGATATGGCCACGCAGGGAATAATGGGTAACCCGCAGCCAAGTCCCTTCTTGTCAGGCCAACCCCGCGCATGGATCCTACTCGGTACGACTACCTCTGATTGGCTGCCTTGGACTGACTTGGTGTTCCGACGTGAGTTTAGTGACCAGTGGATATGGCAAATGGCCACTACTCTCGACGTCGGCCCACTTATGTCACCGCTGCAGCTGGCCCGGTAGTCCTCCGTCGCCACTACCCAGTGGTGTCCTGACAAATGGGAAAGGTTCAGAGACTAGACGGGAGTGGGATCTTCCTGTGTGCGGGTAGGCACATAAGCAGGGAGATCTTAAGGTATAGTCCGGCCGCCGCGAAAGTGGTCGCCTTGGATGAAGCTCGAGGGTTGGTGTACCCCTCGGGCCCGAGCCTTGGCGGGGCACGTGATAGCGGACACGTGTCTGGGTTGGTTTTACGGCCCTCTAGCCAGGGAGGGTCGTAGAACCGTCAGACTGCACAAATTCGGGGCCTAGTGCCCATTCCCAGCCCGCTACCCAGTCGCCGATTGGCGGCGGGGTGGAATGGATGCCTATGTCTTCGGATATGCAGAGCTGATAGACCAAACATATCTATCTATCTACTATCTATCTATCTATCTATCTATCTATCTATCTATCTATCTATCTATCTATCTATCTATCTATCTATCCTATCCAGGTCCAATACATCGCTGCCAGCCTGGCAGGGCTACCTTTGATCTACTGTCGCTTGGGCGACCGCAACATGGCGCAGTTGCCTGCCTTCGTGTTTTTTCTGCAGCAACGCAACGTGTCGCCCTCTCAGCTGTGGTCCGCGCTCAAGCAGCATGCTGCCCGTCGCAAGGTTAGCATTACCCGCAGACACCACAACATGAAAAATGACGGCCTGAAAGATATTTGGGTAGGTGGGGGGGAAGGGGAGGGGGGGGGGGGGGTAGAAGAACGTTTATCTGTTGCCAAATTGCAACACAATAAAATATATCAATAACCCGCTTGTTTTTTGTAACGCACAAACCGCTGCATCCCAAGCTGTGCATATATGCCGCCCGTATGATGTTTGTAAAAGCATGCATGCATGTATTTCTTTACTAGTCGGTATGTATGAAAGTAGGTATGCATACATTCATGCACCCCTATCTTATGTTGTTTCTAGGCAGGTGGTGTACGCGAAGCAAGCGCGTGCTTTGATTTCATTCGGCACCTCTTCTCAAAGCCTCCCTCCGCGCAGAACACAGAAAAAAAAGTGAGCAGTTAGTACTATATACTATGATACAATGATTCAAGTTATTTTTTGATGATTCAGTTTTTTACTACGCCGGAGTCACTCTTGTAATAAAACTTGTGACGTGTTAAGTATCCGAGTCCATCTCTAATAAAGTAAAGTACGACCCTCTCGTTGTCCAGTGGACAGACCGTGACCGTCCTTTGCCCAACACAGCCTGAGTGTGCCCTGGCGGGCCGAATTACCCGGTTAAGAGTGTTATTATTAATATATATTATTAACTTCCTCTTCAACTTGTTGCGTCTGGGTTGACACAGGGGCACGGTATCATCATATTAAAGTAGCACATATTTACCTATCTGCGCCTACAAAAAGCTGAGTAGGCCCGGAAAGAAGAAAGAAAGTAAAGTATACAAGTTTGAAGGAAGGGGGGAACAGGGAATCCTCCGAAACAAGAGAAAAATATAGTTAATCTATAAATCACTGTGTATAAGGGTAAAAGAAAACATAACATGTTTACCTATCTGCGCCTACATATTTTGCACAGCAGTCTCCATGTTGTGTTGACAGTAGTTGACTCGGCCGGTCCGTGCATTTTACTATTAAAATTTCTCAGATCAATTACCGGCAATTCCGTCAAAGTCGTTGTTCCGTATTTAATAGCAGACGAAAAAACTTGAAACATTATTAATATTTAGGATAAGATACACAGACTATACTGAAGTCAAAACTCAACTAAAGCTGGCCTGCGGTGGCTCTCTCGCACCCGCCGAAAACTCACAAATTTTTCGATAGTATAGAAGGAGCCTGAAGAATGATGTGGGCGCTGGCTGCCGAGAGAGCGCCTCGGCCGCGGGGAAAGGCACGGTCACCAGCGGTCTCAATAGCCTACCAACATACATGCATATTGATCTA
>WBZZ01002644.1:12500-20000 GCA_019918135.1 Paulinella micropora | reverse complement strand
GAGCACAATCACTCCAAGAACAACTGCTACGTCATCCGCGGCCGCGTACGTGCGTGTGCATGTATGCATGTATGTATGTGTGTATATGTATGCATGTATGTATGTATGTATTTATGTATTTATGTATGTATGTAATGTATAATGTATTGTAATGTAATGTAATGTAAGGTAAGGTAAGGTAAGTTAATGTTAATGTTAATCTTAATGTTAATGCTAATGCTAAGGTTTATGTTAATACTAATGCTAATGCCAATGCTAATATTAATTTTAATGTTAATTTTAATGTTCATGTTAAACGTAAACGCAAACGCAAACGCAAACGTAAACGCAAACGTAAACATAAACGTTGTTAAGGTTAACGTTAACGTTGACGTTAGCGCAGCGTAACTCAACGTAACGTAACGTAACGCAATGTAATGTAATGTAATGCAATCTAATGCAATCTAATGCAATCTAATGCAATGCAAAGCAATGCAATGCACTGTCATGTAATGTAATGTAATATAACGTAACGTAACGTAACGTAATGTAATGTAATGTAATGTAATGTAATGTAATGTAATGTATGCATGCATGTTGCCTGCATGTCTGTCTGTCTGTATTTATGTATGTCTGTATGTCTATCTGTATGTGTGTATGTGTATATGTGTGTGTGTGTGTTTTGTATGCATATGTATAGGACAACTCGCTCATGATGTTTCAGTGCCCACCTCCCTGCGAGTGTGTCTTGAGCTTCCTAGAAGGTATCTGTTTATATGTACACGTATATGAATATGCATTTGTATATGTATGTGTATATGTATATGCACAAGTATCTATATGAAAATGTATATGAAAAAGTATACGAAAAAGTATATGAAAATGTAGATGTATATGTATTTGTGTATTGTAAGGCAAAGGCTCAACGTGATCGTGTGTCCGGACATTTTGCACTGTATATAAGTATATATGAAAACTGAAAAATAAAAATGTATATCAAAATGTAGATGTAGATGTGTTTTTACATGTTATGTAAGGCAAAGGGGAGCTCAAGGTGATTGTCTGTCCGGACATTGCGCACGACGCCAACGCAAGGAAGTGGAAGCTGCTGGCACCTCAGTTGAGGCTCGTGGCTGACCGGCAGTACAAAGAAACCTGGGCCAAATGCGGGGATGATTCCTTCGTGGACGAGGTCTTTGACGAGCAGGCCGAGTCCAAACTTTTCGAGGTTCACATTCATCCTCAACAACAACACTTTGATGCTGACATTGATGTTGCTGTTGTCGTTACTTAGGTTGATTACTACTTTGTGTTGTTGTTGTCGCTACTTAGCTTGATCTCATTTTTCTCTGTCAACAGGCCGTCCCGTGCAAATCCGCGGAGCTGTACACCTACTATTTCAAGGAGCACTACTCGACGGACTGCTTCCTGACTTGGAACGACTACGCTCACCTGTTGGAGATCGGTGATACTTCGCTCTTGCTCTTGCCATGCGCACTGGGGAACATGCAGTCTACTTCCCCACTGCTCACACCAGTGAACAAACTTTTTGGTCTCAGCGGTTTTCGTGTTTTGTTCTGGTCGCCTTTCATTTACGCTAAGCAAGTGTTCGGGCCTAAGGAAGCTTTCGAGCAATGGTGGCGAAGGCTGTACCAGCTTCGGCCTTCACACGTGCTGGTGAGGCACGGCCCGCCCTTGCTAGCGCGAGACATGACGCAGCTGCACCTCGGGACGGACTTAATCAACATCGTGTTCCCCAGAAGGGTGGACCTGTAAACAGAACATCTCAAGCGAGTTCATGCATCAATACTTCTTCAAGTAATGCATCGATGTATGTTTCTGTCGGTAGTTTATTTAATATAATTTAATATCATAGTATCAATATAAGAGAGAGCAAGGGATGTAACAAGCAGCGGTGATCCTTTGTCAAATTAATCTTTTACGTTTCTGAGTTTATTTATTTATTCAAACAAAGTTTCACATGAGTTTTATTTGTGCAAATGAGGAAATGTATTAATATTCGGCCCGCAGGGCACATACCTCCCGATCTAACTTTTTTTTTTTTTCCCGCGTACACCGTTGACTTTGTTTTTCGTGTGTTCGTTAGTTAGTTAATTCGTTCGTTAGTTCGTCTTCGCTTTTTGACGCTGCGTCCACTTGAAGCCTACGGTTACTTTTTCCCATACAATTGTGCAGGAAGTGGGTAGCCGGACACTCAAGAATTGTTCAGAAATTGAGCAGCCGGATAAGAATATTACTGCATTATGAATAGCAAGGGCAAAAGGATTGCTTTTTCGTTGATTTTTTTTTTCTTTCAAACTGAATAAAGTTTGAAAAAAGCGGGTGATGGCGTCAGTTATAAATTCACTTCATTGTATATGAGGCGCCTCATTTATCCAAAAGTGAGGTGTGAAAAACTGATTGAAGAACATCAGGCGCCAATGCAGTGCAGTGCAGCGAAACAAGCGCCAGAATGTTTTACGTACATTACGTCTACAACCGAATTCCACACTTCCCTCCCTCTGAAAATTTTGCACTAGGTTTAGGCCCATCTCGACGCTCCAGCTTGGCGCTATCTATCTAGATTCTACCTTTTACGCAAGCACTGTTTTAATAGAATACTTGCCACTGGTAGAGCTGAGTCGGAAGCAGACTCTTGAAGAGATAAAATGGAAGAGGTATCAACTTAGAGCCTCGGATACAAAAAGAGAAAACATGAAGTGTAAAAAAAAAGCAGTCACAGTTTAAGGTCATGCAGAGACCTAATCTATCGGAGGCTCATCTAAGCTTATCTATCTATCTATCTATCTATCTATCTATCTATCTATCCGGGGGGGGGGGGGGATGCAGGGGACCAGCTACTCAATGTTCCGGCCTAAACCAAACCCCCCCTTACAGCCCTTCACCTGCTGTTTAGAGCGCAACGTCGGGCGTGATGGGCGCGGCTGGTGCAGCGTGACTGGCCAGGGCTGATGACTACCTACCGTAAGTTACGGTGTCATGGGCCCTCGATACACTCTCAAACTGCGGAAAAGTCCTGAGAGCCTTTGATACCACGGCCTCCGGGAAACCGAGATGCAGCAGGCGATGTAACGGTCGTCGGATGGTAAAAACTCAAAGGATTGGGCGATCCGCAGCCAAGTCCCTTCTTGTCAGGCCAACTCCCGCGTATGGCTCCTCTCGGTACGACTACCTCCTTGCCTTCGACTGACTTTGTGTTCCGACGTGAGTTTTAGTGACCAGTGTGGTTACGGCAAATGGCCACTAATCTCGACGTCGGCCGATTTCTGTCAGCACTGCAGCTGGCCCGGTAGTCCTCCGTCACCACTACCCAGTGGTGTCCTGACAATGGGAAAGGTTCAGAGACTAAACGGGAGTGTGAATTTCCCTGTGTGCTGGTAGGGATATTAGCAGGGAGATCTTTAAGATATAGTCCGGCCCCCGCGAAAGGCGGGCCCCGGGGCAAGCCTGGTGGACACGTGCTCCTGTACGTGTCTGGATTCACTAGTCCGCCCGTCCAGCCAGGGATGGGTGACTAGTGCCCACTCCCAGCCCGCTACCCAGTCGCCAATTGGCGGCGGGGTGGAATGGATGCTAATGTCTTCGGATATGCAGAGCTGATAGACCAAACATAACCTATCTATCTATCTATCTATCTAGATATCTATCTGTCTATCTATCTGCTTGCCGCTCACGCTCAATCTCGGCGAGCTGTCTCTGCAACATGGCACGAGGCACCAGACGCGGCTCTAGAGAGAGAGAGAGAGAGAGAGAGAGAGAGAGAGAGAGAGAGAGAGAGAGAGAGAGAGAGAGAGAGAGAGAGAGAGAGAGAGAGAGAGAGAGAGAGAGAGAGTCACAGTCACACACACAGACGTACACACATTTTTGACAATCTCTGTAACATGCGCGAGGTACCAGGCGCGGCTCTACTCACAAACAGACACGATAGATAGATAGATAGATAGACAGACAGATAGACAGATAGATAGACAGATAGATAGATAGATAGATAGATAGATAGATAGATAGATAGATAGATAGATAGATAGATAGATAGATAGATAGATAGATAGATAGATAGATAGATCGCTGACCGCGCCGTTGGAGTTTGCGGGATTAGATAGATAGATAGATAGATAGATAGTAGATAGATAGATAGATAGATAGATAGATAGATAGATAGATAGATAGATAGATAGATAGATAGATAGATAGATAGATAGATAGATAGATAGATAGATGGATGGATGGATGGATAGATAGATAGATAGATAGATAGATAGATAGATAGATAGATAGATAGATAGATAGATAGATAGATAGATAGATAGATAGATAGATAGATAGATAGGTAGATAGATTCTCGCTCCCTCTCTGGTTTCTGGGTCGGAGGGGACGGCCGACCCATCTACTCGACCCATCTACTAAGCTTTTGAACGAGAGCCAATGCCCTTTAAGAGTGAGATCATCCGCTAGTAGCGAAGAACAGTGTGCCTGCCAGGTCGAAGACGTCCTGCCCGACACTCTGGAGTTCAGTTTAGGTAGCGAGACCAAGTAACGAGCCATCGGTCGCGTGACATGAGGTAAAGCTCGGCTTTATACCGCAGCTTTTTAGCTAGGAATATTGTCTTCAGGCTGATTTGCCCGGCTAAAGCCCTCACCGCTTAATCAGCCTGTCTAAAGCCCTCACCGCCTCTTGCGAGGCCTTGCGGCAGATACTCAGCCTTGCCGTAAGCGATGCTGCAATGCCTCGCACTGCTTGCATTTAGTATCATGGAAGGTCGACATCTCTGCCCCATATTCCAGAGCCGAGAGTGTTGTTGTGGTCAACATGGCTCGCTTAGCCGCAAAGGGGGATTTCTCTCCTCGCGTACTAACGGGCCAGCGCCACGTGCCCTTTGCAAGCCTTTGCCAGGGCGCGTTCATGTTGTACGTCCCAGCTTAAGGTGTCCAGCATGAGCCCTAGGTTATGTAGCCTCCCCTTTTGCGACATAACCCACGTGGGTGGACTTCCATCACCTGACTTTTCGCCAACTTGGTTTCGATCCTCCACGTATATCATAAAACGAGCGCACCACTTCGATCATGGCGTTCAGCTCCTCCGGCGATTCCGCGAGCATGACGATATCATCTGTGTAGAGGAAACTCCGCAGCTACCGTCGGGTAGCCGGTCCCTCGGGGCTGTAAGCCAGCCCTTTGCACTGTTCCGCCAACATTTCAGCAAGTGCGTCAATGAAGATAAGAAACAGGACTGGAGAAAGGGGGTCTCCTTGTGACACAGGGACGGGTTGGGTCAGGCAGCCATCTACGAGGACTCTCATGTGGATTCCCCTGTATGCATCACGAATGATGCGCCAGGCCCGTTTACGAATTCCACTCTGCCACAGTCGTTTCCATAAGCCATCTTGCCAAACGGTATCGAACGCCTTTCGTAAGTCCACGAAGACCAGATAAGTACTGCTAACCTCCTGCGTACGAGAACCTCGTGCAATTAGATGATCTGGTCCGTTGTGGACCGGTTCGGACGAAAGCCCCCTTGTTCCTCTGACAGTTTCCCTTCCATGAAGCCAGACAAGCGCCTAGCCCACAGACTGAGATAGAGCTTTCTTAGGAAGCTCATGAGAGCGATACCACAGTAGTTCCCCAAGTCAGCTGGGTCCCCGTCTTTGTAGAGGTTGACAAGTGTGCCCATCCCCCAGTCGTCAGGCGTTGTCTCAATATCCCGAAGGAAGTTGAACACCCTCAGGAGGAGTTGGCGCATGGTGGTGCCACCGCACTTGAACATTTCGTTCCGTGTTTCGTCGCTGTCACATGCCTTGCCGATCTGGGCCTAAGCACCCTTCCAGCTCCTCCATCGCAGGTGGTTCGAAAAGTTTCATCAAAGGGGTTTTGCAGAGGGGCGCCTAGTTTGGCCCTATACCTGGTCACCGTGTCCAATCTCTCGGTCTGCGTAGTCACCACGGTACCGTCCTCCTTACGGATCGGTTCTACCGTTGAGGCACTAGCCCGTGGCACAAGTCGCCTGGCCAGACTGCAGAAGTTCTTGTCATGACGGCCGTAAGCGTCCGCCATGTTCGCCAAGAATCGCTCCCAGCTAGCCCGCTTCTTTGCCTGAACGAGTGCACCGTTCTGCTACGTGCATCTGAGTATTAGACCCAGGTGTGCTCGGAGGGTAATTTAAGGAAGTCTAGGTACGCGTTTCTGCGGGCATTCATTGCACCGCGCAATTCGTCGTCGAACCAATCTCGGTGGAACTCTTTGGCGACCAGCCGGTCTCCCACCGACGCCTTCAGGGCTGCGAACGACCTCTTAATGAACTCGCTCGTGACCTCTTTGGCGAGGTGTATCCTCGTTGGCTGGTCTTCTCCTCGAGCTCCGTCGGGGAGTGTGAAGCCCGCAAAGCATTCCTCCAGCTTTGCTTCATAAAGTGCCCGGTTGGACTCCACAGCCTTTTGGTCTTCGGCCGAACCCCCTTTCAAGACTAGCTCGTGTAGGTTGAACTTCCGATACCGTAACCGCTTGCGCCTGAGGATCGCTCGACGGGGGCAGCGTAGTTTTACATAGACAGGCCGGTCATCTGATTCCAGGTACCCGGAATCTACCCAAAGAGCGCGCTCTTCGATAGATAGATAGATAGATAGATAGATAGATAGATAGATAGATAGATAGATAGATAGATAGATAGATAGATAGATAGATAGATAGATAGATAGATAGATAGATAGATAGATAGATAGATAGATAGATAGATAGGTAGGTAGGTAGGTAGGTAGGTAGGTAGGTAGCTGACCGCGTCTTTGGCGTTTGCGGGATCTGCCCAAGCGGAAACTGCTCAGCATTATATCAACACTTAATCTCTCTCTCTCTCTCTCTCTCTCTCTCTCTCTCTCTCTCTCTCCGGGATCTACCCAAATGGAAACTGTTCAACACATGTCAAGACATACCATCTATCTATCTATCTATCTATCTATCTATCTATCTATCTATCTAATCTATCTATCTGTATATCTATCTATCTATCTATCTATCTACCTACCTACCTACCTATCTATCTACCTACCTACCTACCTACCTACCTACCTACCTACCTACCTACCTACCTACCTATCTATCTATCTATCTATCTATCTATCTATCTATCTATCTATCTATCTTATCATTATGTGTATACATGTATAATACATATAAATTCATGACTACCTGCGTCCTGACTGGCCCTCATTGCACAATATTATAATGTAACACATATATATTCACATCTACCTGCGTCTGTCTTGCCCTCTACGTCCACTTTGAGATGACATACAATACAAGGTTATATACATGGTTATACATATATATACATATATACATATATATATATGTATATATATATATGTATGTATGTATGTATGTATGTATGTATGTACGTATGTATGTATTCTCATCTACCTGCGTCCTGACTTGCCCTCTACGTCCACTTTGAGATTGCGCTCGCGAAGCTGTTCCTGTACATTGTCCTGCCAGATAGGTAGGTAGGTA